>JAPDDO010000462.1:0-86380 GCA_027422415.1 Schizothorax lantsangensis
TGAAAACACGTGACAATGACAAGAGTAACCTAATAATGATAATAATAATAATAATAATAACTAAATGCAAGCACCACATCTCGGCCAGATTACAGGTCTGAGGGATTTTGGGGCCCTGGAGAAGTTTTACATGCCCTGACATTTGTGTTTTTCAGTATCTTATTCAGTATCTTTTTTCAGTAATGGCTAAGTTTTAATCAGCACAAACTGGGCTACAATAATATGTGAGCATAGTTTTACTTAAGTACATGTTTCAAGTATCTGTACTTTACTGGAGTAAGTAAATAATAAGTTTTTATACTGTAAACAAGAATCGTATATCCAGCGAGGTTGGAGGCAGCAATGCCGGCGGCACTTTTTGCGTCAGGTAGAATAGATCAGTGTTAATTGTTAATCATCAATGACAAATTATATAAATTACGGTTCCTAAAAAAATTGCTGAATTCTCTCGGTACCGTATCTACTTGGTTTGCTTCTGTTTCTCCAGTATGACGATTTAATCAGTCTTTATTGTACGCTCTGTTCACTTTCAGTTAATTGCTCAATGCAACGATACCTTCAAAATGGCGCCTCGGTGACGTCACATATAATAAACACACGTGACTGACAAAGACCGATAGGCTACTACAACAGGGCGTCGCTGAAAATGAGTCTGAGTTTGTTTACAGAATGTTGTTGTCACTGCTGCAAATTCCCATAAATAATTATTTGAAAAATATAATTTCCCTGCAGCTAGTGGGACCCCTTCCTAGTGTAAGCCCGTTGAAGCCTGTGCATCAATGCACCCCTGATTACAATAAATACTATGGTAGGTATCTCAGCCACATTGATAGATTAATAAACACACAGTGAACAGAATGTATGTTTATGCTGAAATATAACTGAATAATGGTATTATGTGTCATGATGTGTACTGAGCTGCCTTCTGTGTTTCTAGGTTTCCTGCTTCAGAATCTCTATTAAGAGAAAATTTTGTATTTAAACAAGTACATTGTACTTAAAATTTTTCTTTCTTTTTCTTTTTTTGAACTACAAACACACCTAATATAAAGTGGGACCTTGTTTTGTAATATAGTACTAAAACTACTGTATAAGACACAAGACATTTGAAGTGTCTTCAAATATAACTTGTAAAAATATATGTTTGAGACTGTAGAGAAACTTATCAGAGTTTCAACCCTTAAACATAAGTGTTTTTACGGCTTATGGCTATAATTTTTTATCATTTATCATCGATCAGTTTATGGCTTTAAACTTGAAAAAGTGACCCAAATAATGTCAATAATTCTTGAAAGATTATGAAGATGTAATGAAAACAAATCTCACCAAGCATAATTTTTTTTTGAACCTATTTTCATGTATTTTTTTAGACTCAAACTTGATATGTCCACATTTTTAAAATGAGAAAAACACTATCTTTTTTGCATTTCAATACTGACACAAGAATGTACTCTATGAACTCATACACTCATTTATTTATTTTTATCACATTTGTATTTTAATCCAATTTATACCTGGTATGAAATAGTTTCTTCACCTAAACATTACAGACATACATTGTTTTTTCAACAATAGACTACACTCTCAATTTCTGTCAACACTTTCATTGTTTTTGTATCATGTTCTATGTACATTTCTATGCATTAGACAGCAGTGTGTGAGAAGGACTTTTATGTTGCTATGGTGATGTGACGTCATGAGGATGCGCCGCGCTTCTGCATCTGTTGTGATTCGACTGAAGAAAGGTTTGTGTTAAACATGTAACGTGTAGAAACGGTTCAACTTCAAAGTTTTACGTGCGATACATGAACTTTTTTATATAACGATAAATTAACTGTGTATTATTTACTGTAACGTATTAATGGTTTATTTAAGGTTATTTGTGTGAGTAAAGCGCATCCACACACGAGTAACTCAAAAGGCGAGTCTCGGTTCACTCCGAATATCGTGAATCAGTTTATCATGAACATGTATTGAGTCGCTGGAGAAACCGAGCTTATTAGACTCCGAGTCAATTGAATCAAATGATTCTCAAAATGACTCGCAGACGTCACAGGCTGGTCAAAACCGTTTAATTCGACACAAACGTGTTTAATGAAAACTTAAACCTAGAGAAAGTGTTTTCATTGAACTGCAGTCTATTAAATGTGATCAGCAAATCATTAGATAACTAATATACATCCTAAATGTGAACTTTCATTATAAGGTGTGTTATTTTATGAATGTTTTGAGTGTGTAATCAGGTGATTTAGTCCATTAACTCTCACTCCCTCACTAGTGTGCTGACTACTGGACTAGAGCTGATTGAGACGCACCCAGAAATTTAGTTTTGGTTTATTTCTCTCATCTTAAACAGAACTGAGTGTCCAGAAAACTCCTGCTGAAGCGACTGAGATGCAGTGACACACTTATAAAGATGGCGTTTATTAAAGAGGAGAGTGAAGACTTCAGGATTGAAGAAGTATTCAGTCTGAAACAAGATACTGAGGAACAAACAGGTCAGTTTTCATTCTCAAAGCTGAACTCACTAATTTGACCCGTATTCAGATATCCAGCTCTACAGAAATGAAAGATAATTTAGAAGAATGTCATATACGTGTCCTAATTGAAGTGGGTTTTAGTTGACATGGAGCGGACAGACATGTTGAGATCACATGACCAGACAAACACTAATGCTGGCTTCATGTGAACCTGAGAAGATCCTTCCCTCATGTTGGTCATTCGTTATTATGACGCAGCCTGATTATATCGGATAGCCTTAAACAACAGCTTAAAAACGAGCCTCACCTGTGGTAAGTTTAACTGGGCACCAGAGTGTCGAAAAAGCCTATAAATATAACCAATAAACAACAGCATACCTTGCGACGAACAATTTACTGAAAATTAGCCTTAACATTGCAGATAGCATGTTTGCCAATAAGCTTTAGGCAATGAGAATAAAAGAAACTTTGCTTAGATTCAAGAAGACATCCAGATGAATAAAGGGTGAAATGGCCAGCAGACGTGGATGCTCAATCTCTTTCTTGGTATCTTTTTCCAGCAGGGAAAGCAGATCTTGTGTAAACCGTTGTTAATGCAGTCACGTTAGCACAACATCAGTGATAGTTGCGGGCAAAGAGTCTGTGTCAATAATATATCGTTGCGAGTCACGCGGTGAATTCACGTTCAAGTTCACAACTTGGAACTAGTAATAAACTGTGTGGGAACGAATCCCGTTGCAAGGCTCATGATTGAATGCTTCCTGTAGAGACTGAATTTGCCGTCTAGATTGCTCCTGTCCTGAGCAAGCAAACGCGAGCAGTTGGAGCATCGTTGCGAGCAGTTTAAGCATACTTACCGGGCTGTAATGCCACGTATATATATCCCTGGTCTAATAGAAGAATGGTAGTGTTTGGAGCGATTTGTCAGCTGACCGCAGCACTATGCCTACGTGGCCTGACTGAACTATCGCTGCGCTCGATTTGTTTGACTCCTGGAGTCAAGGTATGCATTCACCTTGAGAACTTCATCTTTGTTTCCAAATGCAATGACTTCAGTTTTCTCCTTGTTTAACTGAAGAAAGTTCTGGCACATCCAACTGTTAATTTCATCAATGCATTGGCAGAGGGAGTCAATGAGGCTGTAGTCATTTGGAGATAAGGCTAGGTAAATCTGGGTGTCATTTGCATAGCTGTGATAGTCAAATAATGAGAAAGAACCAAATTGCCTAAGTGGGAGCATGTACAGGCTAAACAAGAGCGGTTCAAGAATTGAGCCTTGTGGGACTCCGCATGTCAAGGAAGTCCACTTAGACTTATACTCTTCTATACTCACATAATAACCTCTCCCTTCTAAGTATTAGGGGTGATCCGATTGATCGGTTACCGATCACTATCGGCCGATAATTGCTTGGGGATGTTTGATCGGCGCTCTCTGAAAAGGCAGATCTCATAAACCGATCTCAAACAGATGACGCACCTGCCGAGACGTTTGGCACGACATGCAGCGGCACTGTCCGGCGCGGGTGAAAATAATTATAATGCTGTACAATTCATATTTCTTCATTAAATAACTTGTATAAAGTAATTAAAAAAAATTCTGAGACATAACTTCACAAACAGCGTGAGTGAATCACCGCACGCTCTCTCTCTCTCTCTCTCTCTAAAAATGCGCAAATGGCTTCAAATCAAATCGCGTCTGCACTATAAGCGAGCTGCACAGGTAACACAGGAATTGTCACTTGCACAATCGAGGCAGTGTCGCATTGTCACTAAAGTTTATAAATTGCAGCGTAGAGCATTCATACTGCACACGGTTGCGGTCCGACAGTGCGTTCCAGGAGTGGCGCGTCTGCAGCACTCGTTTCCGCTGCATGCGCTGAATTAAAGTAACAGCGCATTGTTCTTTATGAACCACAGGATTGCTTGTAAAAGATTTAAATGCCAAAGAAAAGGCAGTAGAGCTGACTTACTGTCAATGGTAAGTTTTAATTTAGAATGTTTGTGATAATGTAAGAAAAGTAGTTTAAATGTTTTGTCACTTGCTTGTGCAACTTAATAGATCAATCTAGAAGTAGGCCTAAATGCAAAAGTAAAAAGCATTGAATAATGTGTTTCTTATATTTATTGCGTTTAAACACGTCTATGAAAGATTGTATTACTGTACTGTGTAAAAAGAATCACAATGCTGAAAAAGCATTTTAAGTAACAATGTTTGGATTTGAAATCAAAATAATGGATAAATGTTGTGTTTGTAGTAAACAGCCATGGATCAGGAGCAGACTCCCATGTGAAAGCACAGTCAGTGCTGCTTCTGCACCGCTTGCGTACCTCATATGGACTGCATACGTACTGCAAACGGAGTATGTGTGAACCTGATGTAAAAGGCCCATCTCACATACAACTCATGAAATCAGGCTTGTGCTGTGTGTAAGCTACAGGTGCATCTCAATAAATTAGAATGTCGTGAAAAAGTTCATTTTTTTCTTGGAACTTATTTCAAAAAGTGAAACTTTCATATATTTTAGATTCATTACATGTAAAGTAAAACATTTAAAAAATATATATATAATTTTGAGGATTAGAGCTTACAGCTCATGAAAGTCAAAAATCAGTATCTCAGAATATTAGAATATTTACATTTGAGTTTCAATTAATGACCATCCCTACAATATAAATTCTGGGTATCTCTTGTTCTTTGAAACCACAATCATGGGAAGACTGCTGACTTGGCAATGGTCCAGAAGACGAACATTGACACCCTCCATAAAGAGGGTAAGTCACAGAGGGTCATTACTGAAAGGTGTGGCTGTTTACAGAGTGCTGTATCTTCCGTCAATACAATCAACGTGGCCTGCACTATCACTATCAGGAGAGCGAGAGGGGGAGTTTTCAGGAGTGATGATATTACTGCGCCGAGGTCGAAGTGCTGCGACGTGCTCTTCCGCCACACATTATAGTTATCATTGTTTATCCGCTTAGAAAATCGCCACGTTTTATTTTGTCACCATACTTACTCGTGTAAATACTCATGCAACCGTCTTTAAATAGGGAAAACATGGAAGTGTTTGGTGCTTCTAAATTCATCACAGTTTGGATCCTATGGAATGAATGGTGCTAAGCTAAACGCTAGCATAGTGGTGCCGCGCGCTAGAGCGATTAAGTGCACGGACTGAGACTGGAGAGGTACATATCAACTCGTCTAAGTTGAGGGAAGAACATATTGGAATATGGAAAAACGTTGGCGTTTTCCTTTAAGTTTGTTGCATTTGCCGTGAATTCAGTAATATCTATCGTTTCTGTCCTGTGTTATTTATTAATTTATTTACTCCAATTGAAGACCCTATGACCCATCACCCCAAACTTTATTTTTACGATTGAAACTCATACCCCCCCCCCCCCCATTTTTGAGGGCCCCATAGCAAATTTAGTGCACAGGGCCCAGAATTCCTAGCGACGGCCCTGTATACAGTATATCCAAAATTTTAATCGATATTGAATCGAATCGCAAGCTTGTGAATGAGAATCGAATCAAATTGTGAAATTTGTGTCAAAACCCAGCCCTAAACATGAGAGCATATTTGATGACTTTAAATGTGGGAAAGAGAGAGAGACAGAGCGAGGGGAACTGGGAGCGAGGTAAGGGTGATCTTTTTTTAAATTCATGAACATCAGTTACTTATTCAGAAATGGGAGTGAAGAGTTCAGAAGAGCCAGGGGGTAATGTCTTTATCACTGTATAGCTCTCTGATTGGTTACTTGTATGTTTCGACCCAAGGTGTCGAAATGCAAGAAGTTCTGGAATGTTTTATCCAGGCCAGGCGTGACCAGTTTGAGTTTAGCCCGCTTTAGCCTTGGAGTCATTGTTATGCTTCCCTTGAGCATTGATGCCGAGCCATTGGTTCGTTTTTAACACACTGCACAAACCAATGGCCGTGCAGTTTCACTGCGTGATTGGATAAGGCTTCAGTCAGAAGGAAAAAAGGCTTTTCCCATAGCGTCTTTAGACAAGACGCAGTACTCGTTCCGTATCTCAGGGAACCGAGGTTACGACAGTAACCGAGTACGTTCTCTGCTTTCATGTCATGTTTGTGGCTGCCAAGTTTCAGCTGTAGAAAGGTAATTTGCGTGCTTCTACATGTTTGATATTTACGATTTGAGTTCGGCGACGCTCCGTCTTAATTGGGAGCAGATAAATAATCGTAATGACACCACACAATAGAGGAGTTTTTGGACAAAAAATCGCTTGTGACAAGCCGTGAATCGGGCCACGGGGGGGTGCAAATTGGCTTAAAATCGGCCTTAAAATCCTCTAGTGTGCAGCCAGCTTAAGACAGTTAGCAACTCCGTTTGTGAGCAAGGGGGGCGGGACTTACCGATAATAGAGAGAAGCGCAAGCAAACTGGTCAGCAAACAAGCTCAGAACAGGTTTACTTGGAAACCAATGTTGATCTCGCGATACGGTTACTGCACAGTGCTGCGAGATCCAGTGATAATCATTTGAACTTGCCACAGACTGATTAAGGTTTCAGTGAGTAGCTGCTTGTGAGAAGCATTCAAATTCTGCACAGAATTCTGTTATGAACAGATCAAACAGCACTGACGCAGAAACCCAGAAGCAGTAACACTAAATGTAACCATGGTGTTTTGGCAGAAATAGTCCAATGTAATTTCAGGGTTTGTACAACCTTTTGAGAGACAAATTCAAGAACTTTTCAATGACTTTCAAGTATTCCACAAATGATCCAATTGGACAAAACACAATGTATATCAAAATATAGTTTTGTGGTTAAAATTTAAAAATACATCAAATTACCACAATAACCAGTAGATGGCAGCACAGGAGCACTTATGGGCTTATTTGTCATTCATTTCTACTTGCTTTATATTTTAAAATTATAAAATAACTATTATAGAACATCAGATCATCAAGAAATAAAATTCTGTCAAAGTTTTGCACTATTTTTGTGTATGTAGTAAGAAAAGTTACAAATCACCAAACTTTTCTTCACTTTGCATCTGAATCAATTAAAATCGCTGAGGTTGTCGGTCAGTTCTATATAATACTATAGAAGAAAAATGGTACATTTAGTAAGAGTAGAATATATTAATTTTCTTTATGAAAATCAGATTTTGCATGTTACTGATGTTACTAAAAGTACATTTTGTATGCTTCCCAACTCAAGCTCAGTGCTTTACTGTCAAATGTGTATTACCAAGAATGTTATATTATTCGTAACTGCACTTATTAATGCAAAGCCTTAGTAATTTTATGATTAAATTATCTTTATTTTTGATACCCCACACACCCAGCGCTACCAAACCTGCTTCTGGCGCCACCATCTGTAAAAGTGGCGCTGCTCTCAAATGTTAGTTTAGAGCCCTGCACTGTTACATCAGGGTTCACTTTTATGTTGACATTTCACCATTTTTACTTTTATTTCAGAGTTGATTGAAGAAAAAGAGAAGAATCAAGAATCAAGTGAAGTTGAGGAGAAAAATCATGTCAAAACTGAAGAAAAACCTTTGAGTTGCCCTCGAACCAAACTGAAAGATTTAAAGAAAAGAGCCAAGAAATCTTTCATCTGCACTCAGTGTGGAAAGAGTGTATCAAGCAAACCAAGTCTTGAGTGTCACATGAGAGTTCATACTGGAGAGAAACCATTCACTTGTAAGTGTCCACAATGCAATAAGAGATTCGGTGATTCAGGAGACATAAAAAGACATGAGAGGATCCACACTGGAGAAAAACCTTATAAGTGTCCACAATGCAATAAGAGATTCAGTCATTCAGGAGACATAAAAAGACATGAGAGGATCCACACTGGAGTGAAACCTTATAAGTGTTCACACTGTGACAAGAGATTCAGTCATTCAACAAATCTGAAAAAACATGAGAGGATCCACACTGGAGAGAAACCTTATAAGTGTCCACAATGCAATAAGAGATTCAGTGATTCAGGAGACATAAAAAGACATGAGAGGATCCACACTGGAGTGAAACCTTACAAGTGTTCACACTGTGACAAGAGATTCAGTCAGTCAGTACATCTGAAAACACATGAGAGGATCCACACTGGAGAATAACCGTCTCCCTGCACTGCACGTGGGAAGCGTTTCATTCAATCTTCTGCTCTACACAGTCATACAAAAAAACAATCACAGTGAGGCCCCGTACACACAGAGACAAATTTAGCTGTATACGTCAAAATTTTGTATCGTATCGGCGTTTCGTCCAGATGGATCTGGCGTTTTGGGAGCCTGAAACAGGGTCCCGGAGTGGATAAATCTGAAAACAACTGTGTTTCGTGTGTACAACCAATCCGTATATTTTGTGAAACAATGATGTCATCACCCCACGTCTTTACCCCAGTCAGACACCGCTACGTCACGTAACAGCAACAACAATAACAAAGGCAAACTATATGCTTGTGTTCTTTCTGCAGAAGCTACTGTAGAAGAGTCTTATTAATCAAAATATGAATTAATCAAGTATAATCAAAGTGAATGACCATTTATGTATCAAGTTATTCTACTATTATAATAATGTATCTGCCTGTGTGTGGAGAGGCCTGCAGAAGAATGGAATGTGCAGACGTATGGTTTAAGGTAAAGACATTTCCACACTGAGCGCGAAAAAGCAAAATGAATTTCGGGCGTGATGATGCGCTGGAATAAAACAACAGCTTCCTATGGATGCTTCCACATAAACCGCGAACATTCGTGCACCGAAAATGCAAATGTTTTTTTTCATCCAGTCCGACGAATCTTTTTAGTTTCGCAAAGTGAAAACACGGGCCATCCAATAAGATTTGAGCATTACATCCCATGGCCAGAGCAACTGCTGTTACCCAAAAGGTTGACGCGGTGGCGCTAAAAGCTCAGAAGACTGTACTGAGCACGAGTGTAAAAACACTGAAGTAGAGGACTTTCTCCGCAAGAGAGAAGAGAGTGAATGCCGAGTTCTTATTCTTGTTATTGTTGGTATTTAAGAACAGACTATTCTTGCATGTTCTTTATACAGAATAACATTTCTATTAATTCTCCACTGAATTATGTGATCTTAAGAGCACTGTCCATTATCTTCCACGAGCGCGAGTGTTTATGAGTCAGAGCTCGTTCACTCTAGACCTGTCAATCATTTAATCATATCTCTTGCCCTTCTATATATAAAAAAGAGAAACATTTTTCTACACATGAAATATGAAAGCAAATAGACCTATAATTATGAAGATAGGTTTTCTGTATATGTTTTTATGCAGCTCATGGTATTATTATTTTTTTTTACAATAAAGGATGTTTATGACACATGACAAGCAGGTATCGATCAGTCCATTGTAAACCATACAAAGAGTGCATGTCTGCCTATTATAGAATCAAAATCCATTTTAGATCACAATCAGAAGTTATTGCAAGCACTTGATGATGATTTAAAGTGGGTTATGAGCAAAAACGTTAATTACATACATTTTTAATGTAGCTTGATGCTAATTGTACCTCTAATTATTTCAGATGTATTGTAAGCATTATGGATGTTTTGTGTTTCTGATGAAGAAATACAAGTTATTTCTTAAGTTACTGCTGTATATTGAGCTTCGGACGATGTAAACCGCATGAGATACATACACTGCATGAAGGAAAAATGCATTGTTGTTCTGAATTAGCAGAAGGCGAACATTCGTTTCGCGCTCGGTGTGAAAGCAACATTCGCGGGTGATTCGCCTCGCTTTTTCGCATCGCGCTGTGTGGAAAGGCCTTAAGACGTGCAATTGCTTGAGTGTCCCTAACCTCACAGGCAGACATCTGGGATCTTCCAGAGAGAAATGCTGGCCTATAGATCTTGCAAGGCACAAGGTCATCAACAAGGAAACCTCGGTCAACCATGATGGCCATCCCAGGAGGTCTCAAAAGAGAGAGAATTCCAAACTCTCGCATGATCTGTTCGTCACTGATGGAACCAGCATACAGTGGAGAGATAAATGTGACTGCCCCATGAGGAGCCACTCCAAGCAGCCCTTTGAGAGTACAGTGGGACTTGTGTGCTGAGAATGTTTCACTTTGGAGAAGAGGTGATGAAGGGCACTGGCACCTCTGCTCTGTGCATTCCAGGATGACTGTAGTGTCTGCATAGTCCTTAAAGTCCGTGTAAAGTCAATATTAAATGTGTGTTCTGAGTTTGTCACACCACAGAAAAATGTGTTATTAACCACCCAGCCAAATTTGAATGCTAAAAAAAACTGCCAAATAAATAAAATAAGCTATCAAAATCTTGAAAAAATAAGCTGTATTCTCTGCTCTCAAACGCTGGGGGCATGTCCACTGGCGGCGCTGAAACCACGCCCACTCGCGGGAGAGCTGCCGTCTCTCTCAACTGTCTTCCTCTAGCAGCTTATTTAATAAGGAGACCGAGCTGTTTTGTAAATGATCGCAACCAGGTATTATGCATTTACGTGTCGAAGACATAGCTAGCTAGCAAACTGTAGGCTGTAGTAACTAACGGTAATGACAGTAACTTGCGATTGAGCCGTGAACCACTGATGCTAATGCGCTCTAGTTATTAGGTGTGTAAGCAGCACTGCAGAACTATCAGTGTGTGACATCAAAGTACTGTGAGAGTGATTGGAAAGCATCAGGAGCGTCTGCTCTCTGTAGCTCTCACTGTACTTTGATGTCACACACTGATCAGTCTGCAGTCCTGCTTCAAGTAGAACATACGTCTGGGAAAGGGGCCGTGCTCGGTGGCTTGATTGCGTCATCGAGTCCTGATTTAGCCCCGCCCACAAAATCCTGATCACGAAAATGGTGAAAAACTGTTTAAAGGTCTAACTCCACAATTGAATACTACATAGTTCACAGTCTTTGTAATATGTTTCAGCAATGCATTTCTAACATTTATAATGTGTATACAATCAATTCTCACAATTGACTTTACACAGACTTTAAACTCTGCTGGCAGATGTGCCCTTATTTTCTCCTCTGGTATCCAGATTCTCACAGACCGTAGCACAGTGTACAGAAAGTTGCTCCATGTTGCGATGATCTGACTGACTGTGGACTCCATACTGGTCAAGAAATAAAATGTGCATTATGTTTCTCTCAACTTCCATAAGCCCTTTTCTTTATTAAGTTGTATTGTATAGTCTATGAACTACTTACTACAGTGGAACTTGGTTCTGTAAAGGTGCTTCTCTGTGCTTGAGTCACACTGACCATATATGGCAGTGATGGCTCTATTAAGGCCCAGAATCTCATCAGCAGGTCATAGGATGCAAATCTAAATGAATACAATTAAGATATTAACTTTTAAATCTTGTGTATACTATAAAATTACTTGGAAGCATTTCAAATATATAACTTTACTTCAAATATATCTATTAGCCTTCATCTCTCTCTCTCTCTCTCTCTCTCTCTCTGAGTGCATGCTGGGAGTGAGTGGGCGGAGTTGGCGTGTTTTCCACAGTGCGAGTGAGTTTTCTATCTTTTGTGACTTTGTTGTTAAGTAAATAGGAAAAAGGTTGTGGGTGCGTGTGAGGAGCGTCATCGGTCAGTGTGTACTGATCGTTATGGCGGCGTCTCAGCGCGCAAGTTTGGAAAGTTTAACGCGCTGGCATGGCGTTAAGGTCATGCCGGCGGAGCGCTGTTCAGTTGAGGACTGTGTCCTCGCTGTTGCTGCTGTTGTTGGTCACGATTGCATTCTTTCTGCGTCTAGAATGAATAGCGCAATTGTGATGTTTCTGAGCAATGTTGATAAAGTAAACAGTCGTAGAGACCGGGATTACTGTGAATGATTCTCTTACTCCAGTTTAGGGCTGTCCCCGAATAGTCGACGATTCGAGGAGCCTGATTCGACTACCAATCTCACAGTCGAATATTCGCGGGGTGTTATGATCATGACATTTTGGCTATATGGGGGTGCTCAGTGTCTGATTTCACATATAACTACCGGTTTTCTCCATAATATCTCCAGTTTTCTTCATAACATACAGCCTATTATGATAATGCTATAAATAAGAATCTTAAATGAAAGAAGCTTTAAATAAATATTTTAACGTGCAATCCAACTTCCCCTATTAGATTAAAATTTCGCTTTCTAATCCGTCATGGACAGAGGAGCATCTTGGCGGCAGGGATTTAAATCTTTAACAAGACTCAAACTGACACAGGCAGAGTGGAAGACTTCCATTTTTTTTCGATGAGGTAGGGTACAACAAGTGATTTCAAAACATTTCAGTCAGTTTATTTATATTGTGTATATATTATTTATCTCGTATAAGATGCATTTGGTTGAGTTACCTACAGTAAAGCGCTTCATTGTAGTAGAGGTCTGCATTCCCGCCGCGGACCTGACCAGGGGTGCGTTTCCCAAAAGCATCGTTAGCCAACTATGGTCGCAAGTTCCGTCGTTACCAGCATAGTTCAATGATTCGGTGTTTCCCGAAAACATAGTTCAAATGAACGTTCGCAATCAGCGTCACAAACTTACGTGGTTTGAACTACAGCTCTCGACCTGTGGTTAGAAGCATAGTTTCTTGTTAATAAGATATATGGGCTTAAATAAATATTCTCTTGGGCACAACACGCAAGCTAACATGCAGTACTATCTGTATCTTCCATTCTATCTAAATATAAAATGCATTTTAATTATGTATTTTTGTAATCGCCGTTTTTGAAAAGTGCGCATGTGCATAAATCCCTACGGGAACCCTGGAGTGTGACGTAAGAGGGAACTCGCAATGAATCAAACATCAAATAAAGCAAAATGACAAGGAACAAAAAATAAATTAGTAAATTAGTCAGTAGGTGCCATGTTCAATACAGTAGCATCTTAGAGATCTCTAATCAGTTAAATAAGAGAAGTTATTCCTCCACCACATGCGTGTGACGTCATTAACAATGGTCCCATGTTGTTGAACTAATGTGGTTCAAACGACGGAGATGCGACCGTGTTCGGGAAACAGTCGTGACTTGCTAGTTCGTTTCCAAAACAATGCACCGTACTATTGTGGTTAATCAGCGAGTTACGAAGTTGTTTGGGAAACGCACCCCAGATTTCTTGCGAAGCGGGATTACATTCCCGAATAAAACGCGGCAGCGGTCGGTAACTCTGGTGCAATTTGAACGGGAGCGGGCGGTCTAACATTATCCCGTTCCCGACGTCCTTTCAGAACAGCATATGTGTGCTTTATTCAAGCACCGGTACAGCCTGCACTCGACTGTTATGCACGCGCTGCACGCATGAACCAGTGCTTCGTTTTATTTGCGAGGTCTGTGCGCAGCATGCGCATAACGATGTTCAGAGCAGGCTGTAGCCTACCAGTGGTGAATATACGACCCGCAGACAGAACAGGCAGGTTGTCGATGAGTAACAGAGCAGAATAAAGATGGAGCAAAGTGTGGATGCGCTGTCCTTGAAGAAAGTTCAACTCTGTTTTGTTTATATTTTGCTTAGCCTATCATTTTAAATGACAGATGTCGAATTTATTTTAGGGATGTTCATTTCGGTTATTTTTCCCAACCGACGCTCGTTAACCGATTATTTATGACGTTAAATCAATGGCATTAATAAGCGAGCGCACCACTAATGCTGTCGCGCGCGCGGTAAAACACTTCCGCGAGGGGAAAACAGATCTACATGCGAGGAAACGGGAGCCCGCGAGCTCATTTCAAACACTCGCACGCGTGTGACTTGTCCTCTGCGCGCAATACAAGCCCTCGCGCGCGCATGATCATTCCCCACATGCTCGCGCTCGATCTTCTCTCACCTGCTCGCGTGAACACTTTTATTTTTGTCAGTCGTGGGACGGGGCTTGCTGGTTTAATTGTTACCTCAAATGTCATTGGTTATTCCCCTTTTCCGGAAGACAGTATTGGATGCCTGCTATAAGATGATTCATAATACACTTGACTTGACACATGGCTTCATCTGTGGACCAGATACATGTGAGTTATCATTTAATTTGCTTGTTTTATTTATTGTTGTCTTTATTTAATGTAATGTAATGCATTGATCATAGAGTAGATCTTTTCCAGATATTTCATTAACAGGAACTCTTCTGGTTACTAGTGATTGCAGTCTTGTGATGATAAGAGATACACATATGAACCCTTTTTACAGACTGTAATAATGCACACACACACAGACAGATATATATATATATATATATATATATATATATATATATATATAAAACTAAAGGAATGACAGTACAGTTTTCAAAAAGTGTTTTATCTTTAATCTTGTAAATAGATACAACATTGTAATATATGAAGGTTTGTTTAGTCTGTGTTCCTATAAAACACAGGTTTCACCATGTTTGCATTTGATTTACAGTGTTACTAGTTATCTGCCATCAAGATCAGTCCATTCACTATGATGTATATGAAAATTGATTCCTGTTTATTGAAAAGAAGCTTGTAATACATTAAATTCCAATGTATTTACTTATTTTATTTTTGTTGCATTATTCTTTTTTCCTTTGTATTTTCAGGTCGTGTACTTGAATGCAGCAAATAACAACCGGGCCTCGACATCATACCAATTCTTCTCAGAAGCAATCCAGAAATTTGGCATACTGTCAAGGCAAGTACAGTAAAGAAAAAACATTAGATTTTTGTTTTTTCGGGAAATCTATTGCATTATTTTTTCTTTAAATCAGGATCAATGGAGACCAAAGACTGGAGGATGTACAGATTGCCAGGTTCATGTTTTCTTCAAGAGGCACTGACCAACATAGTTTCATATCTGGTAAAAGTGTCCATGGTCTGCTGGTGTTGGTCCACTGTGTTTTCTGAGGTCCAAGGTCAACACAGCCGTATACCAGGAAGTTTTAGAGCACTTCATGCTTCCTGCTGCTGACCAACTTTATGGAGATGCAGATTTCATTTTCCAACAGGACTTGGCACCTGCACACAGTGCCAAAGCTACCAGTACCTGGTTTAAGGACCATGGTATCCCTGTTCTTAATTGGCCAGCAAACTCGCCTGACCTTAACCCCATAGAAAATCTATGGGGTATTGTGAAGAGGAAGATGCGATATGACAGACCCAACAATGCAGAAGAGCTGAAGGCCACTATCAGAGCAACCTGGGCTCTCATAACACCTGAGCAGTGCCACAGACTGATCGACTCATGCCACGCCGCATTGCTGCAGTAATTCAGGCAAAAGGAGCCCCAACTAAGTATTGAGTGCTGTACATGCTCATACTTTTCATGTTCATACTTTTCAGTTGGCCAAGATTTCTAAAAATCCTTTCTTTGTATTGGTCTTAAGTAATATTCTAATTTTCTGAGATACTGAATTTGGGGTTTTCATTAGTTGTCAGTTATAATCATCAAAATTAAAAGAAATAAACACTTGAAATATATCAGTCTGTGTGGAATGAATGTATACATTATACAAGTTTCACTTTTTGAATGGAATTAGTGAAATAAATCAACTTTTTGATGATATTCTAATTATATGACCAGCACCTGTATGTATATATATATATATATATATATATATATATATATATATATCTGTGTGTGTGTGTGCATCATTACAGTCTGTAAAAAGGGTTCATATGTGTATCTCTTATCATCACAAGACTGCAATCACTAGTAATCAGAAGAGTTCCTGTTAATGAAGTATCTGGAAAATATCTACTCTATGACCAATGCATTAAATTACATTAAATAAAGACAACAATAAATAAAACAAGCAAATTAAATGATAACTCACATGTATCTGGTCCACAGATGAAGCCATGTGTCAAGTCAAGTGTATTATGAATCATCTTATAGCAGGCATCCAATACTGTCTTCCGGAAAAGGGGAATAACCAATGACATTTGAGGTAACAATTAAACCAGCAAGCCCCGCCCCACGACTGACAAAAATAAAAGTGTTTGCGCGAGCAGGTGAGAGAAGATCGAGCGCGAGCATGTGGGGAATGATCATGCGCGCGCGAGGGCTTGTATTGCGCTCAGAGGACAAGTCACGCGCACGCAAGTGTTTGAAATGAGCTCGTGGGCGCCCGTTTCCTCCGTGTAGATCTGTTTTCCCTTCGCGGAAGTGTTTTAATACCGCGCGCGACAGCATTAGTGGTGCGCTCGCTTATTAATGGCATTGATTTAACGTCATAGACTTGTTCGAAGTGCATCAGCGCCACGAAGACCAATCGATCGATCGGCACACAACATACTAAAGCACCGCGAGAGTGATCCAAAAGCACAAGACAAAGAACCGGTTTGAAACTAGGCTCTGGCTCCGAACCAGCACTGGAACTGCCTTGGATGAAAAGGGGGTGAGACTTGTGGGATATCTGGGTTCATCTGGTCTTGTGGAGGTCTATCATGATCAGGGGCGGACTTAGTGATTTGGGGGCCCTAAGCAAATTTCAGGTACGGGGCCCCAACACAATAACTATATGCTCTTTTACGCCTAACCCTTATTTTGCTCACTAGCTCTCTCTTATTATAGCTATAACTATTATTTATTATAACTATTACCCCTTCACAGCTTAAGTAGCCTAAATAATTAGTCAACCTGATGCTATTCTAAAGCCATATTAAGCTACCTTATTTTTTTCGGATCACAAAGACATTATATAGAAAAAATGCTTGCACTTGTCCATTTAATGAATTGTAAAGTTCTTCAATCTTTTACAAAAAGGATTAAAATGTCATAAAAATTATCCCATGCAACACGTATTCCAAGTGTTCTTAAGGCATACGATCTAATTAATCGAAAATCTCATTGCGTCATTGCATTCGTGCATTTATACGCATTTTTAGTTTTTAGTTCATTTGCATTTATAGTTCGCGCTGGCGCGCCTAGGAAAAACACACAAGACAGTCATTTTGAAACATCAAGACAAATAAAATTATGACTTGAAACAATTTCTTTACTGAGGTGAATATAACTGTTCTGAGACAGTCAAAACAGCTTAGAATGCGCGCAAAGAGCGCTCCGTCTATAATCACTAAAAGCTGTCACTCACTTCAGTTCATCACGATCTCACGACGTTCCGTTAATAAGCTCTCTGCACAATGAATCTCTTATTTACATATTATCTACACGTTGTTATAATGAGAGGATTCACAAGCTTGCAGAACTCCGCACCTGACAAAACTCGCCGTTTTGAGTGGTGAGTGAACATTTGACGCTCTCCATAACACAAATACATACTGGTGCATTTGCCAAGTATGTTTCGCGAATATCAGACGGGACCCTCTGATTCCCCGGGGCCCTAAGCGGCCGCTTACCTTGCTTATTGGCTAAGTCCGCCCCTGATCATGATGGACAGTAGGGTTCAGTCTGTGATGATGGATGGGATCTGGCTGAAGCATCAGATGGGTTTTCCTGGAGCGAATATCAGCCACACCAGGAAGACATTATGGAGAATGTATGAACTCCTCAGCACAGTTTGATTAATACACACTGGTCTTATTTTTCTCTAACTATTATTATTTTATAAAAAAAAATTGGTCTGAGACAAAGGTGATGAAATTAATTCAGAACAACATAATCTCATCCACTTCCTCTTGATCCCAGTGGATGAACTGAATGAAATACAGTTTTCCTGAATTGTTCTCCATCAGAGCCATGAGAAACTACCTCACTGATCTGCTCAGAGATTTTCAGTTCAACGCTCTGCTCGTCTCTAAGATCAGGAATCAAATGGATGACATGAGTAATGATTATCTACCCAGAATCTGCACTGGAGATGAGTGGAGAATATTTATCAATGTCTCCACCTTTATTTCCCCAGATCATGACCAAAATAACAGAATGCAAAGCTTTGATAGGGACTGTGTCTGTTCCCCGAACTAGCAAATCACTGATTCTTGAGAAGTGGGACAAAACAGTGTGCAATATTAGAAAAATAAAACCTTGTACTCAGACAAATTAAACTACATTTATGTGTCATAATTCATTCATTAATTTATAAAGCTTACATATATTAATGTGCTACTGAACTATGCTTTGATTCAACATCCCAACTTTCCTCTTTTATCAAAATGTGTTTTTTACCTTGGACTGTGTAATGTAAATTTAACTTTATCTTTAACAGAGATCAAGGTGTTTTAAACATTTCAAAACACATCCTCATGTTAGCAGACAGATTACATTTTCACATGTGACCAACAAATATAAAATATCATAATCATATACAAACCCGATTCCAAAAAAGTTGGGACACTGTACAAATTGTGAATAAAAACAGAATGCAATGATGTGGAAGTTTCAAATTTCAATATTTTATTCAGAATACAACATAGATGACATATGAAATGTTTAAACTGAGAAAATGTATCATTTTAAGGGAAAAATAAGTTGATTTTAAATTTCATGGCATCAACACATCTCAAAAAAGTTGGGACAAGGCCATGTTTACCACTGTGTGGCATCCCCTCTTCTTTTTATAACAGTCTGCAAACGTCTGGGGACTGAGGAGACAAGTTGCTCAAGTTTAGGAATAGGAATGTTGTCCCATTCTTGTCTAATACAGGCTTCTAGTTGCTCAACTGTCTTAGGTCTTCTTTGTCGCATCTTCCTCTTTATGATGCGCCAAATGTTTTCTATGGGTGAAAGATCTGGACTGCAGGCTGGCCATTTCAGTACCCGGATCCTTCTTCTACGCAGCCATGATGTTGTAATTGATGCAGTATGTGGTCTGGCATTGTCATGTTGGAAAATGCAAGGTCTTCCCTGAAAGAGACGACGTCTGGATGGGAGCATATGTTGTTCTAGAACTTGGATATACCTTTCAGCATTGATGGTGCCTTTCCAGATGTGTAAGCTGCCCATGCCACATGCACTCATGCAACCCCATACCATCAGAGATGCAGGCTTCTGAACTGAGCGCTGATAACAACTTGGGTTGTCCTTGTCCTTGTCCTCTTTAGTCCGGATGACATGGCGTCCCAATTTTCCAAAAAGAACTTCAAATTTTGATTCGTCTGACCACAGAACAGTTTTCCACTTTGCCACAGTCCATTTTAAATGAGCCTTGGCCCAGAGAAAACGCCTGCGCTTCTGGATCATGTTTAGATATGGCTTCTTTTTTGACCTATAGAGTTTTAGCCGGCAACGGCGAATGGCACGGTGGATTGTGTTCACCCACAATGTTTTCTGGAAGTATTCCTGATCCCATGTTGTGATTTCCATTACAGTAGCATTCCTGTATGTGATGCAGTGCCGTCTAAGGGCCCGAAGATCACGAGCATCCAGTATGGTTTTCCGGCCTTGACCCTTACGCACAGAGATTGTTCCAGATTCTCTGAATCTTTGGATGATATTATGCACTGTAGATGATGATAACTTCAAACTCTTTGCAATTTTTCTCTGAGAAACTCCTTTCTGATATTGCTCCACTATTTTTCGCTGCAGCATTGGGGGAATTGGTGATCCTCTTCCCATCTTGACTTCTGAGAGACACTGCCACTCTGAAAGGCTCTTTTTATACCCAATCATGTTGCCAATTGACCTAATAAGTTGCAAATTGGTCCTCCAGCTGTTCCTTATATGTACATTTAACTTTTCCGGCCTCTTATTGCTACCTGTCCCAACTTTTTTGGAATGTGTAGCTCTCATGAAATCCAAAATGAGCCAATATTTGGCATGACATTTCAAAATGTCTCACTTTCAACATTTTATATGTTATCTATATTCTATTGTGAATAAAATATAAGTTTATGAGATTTGTAAATTATTGCATTCCTTTTTTATTCACAATTTGTACAGTGTCCCAACTTTTTTGGAATCGGGTTTGTATTATCAAAATATTCATCTGATGGAGGTGACCTGGGACCTTACATGAGTTCACACATCTGACGGTGGTGACGAAAACCTGAATTTGTAGTCATTTGGACTATCAAATACACTGAATAAATCAATTACTTTATGAAAACAAATACAACAAACAGTTAATATGTTATTGTTTATACAGCTTTTATTCAAGATTCACATTTAAGTATTTTGATATAGCGTTGGAAAACAAATGATCTATTTTCTCTCATCTCAGAACAATATGTCTGCTGTGCATCTGCTACGGTAACACGGTAACTTTTAAAAACAGTTATATGAACAAATAAAATAATTAGTTGTTACCTCTATCCATTTACATTCACCAGCATCTTAACAAATGATCCAAAAATGATCAGAACACATATGATGGTGGTGACATCTGACGGTGTTGACAAATTTGGCATTTCTTTCACAAAACAAGTGGAGTTCATCTAGTAGCCATTTTGTTTTTCTGTTGATGCTAGATGCTAATAGAACATGCTTCAGGAGAATAAAATGATCTAAACATTTCAAATAATGTCCTCGGTAATTGGAAGATGGTGTTGGCATATGGTTGTGACACAGGAAATATTAACATTAGGATTTAACATATTCTAAAACTATAAAACTGAACAGAGCCTGTCTGATACTGATGTACTCTGCAGAGATGAATGTGGTAAGGGGGTCGTTTAGAGTGACAGCTGCCCCCTGATACTCCCTGATTGTATTACATTTTAATGAATGTCTGATGGTGTTGACAAAAAGCGGGGACACAATTTTGAAACCTTACAAAACACGTATCCTTGGGGAAAACAAAAAAATTTGCTTTGATACGAGATATTAATAAGTCTTGCTTTTAATAAAACAAGCTCTTTTTATCAATAAAAAACATTTTCATCATTTTATTGCATATGAATGATTAAATAGTGTCTGTGTTGTTTCAAGGGGAAAAGCATGAACTGTTTATGAATTCCATTTTACAGATTAGACCCTCAAGACGTCATATATTATTTCAGCATCATGAAAAACGAAAGGTTACTCAAACTGGGAATAAATAACATAAGGAAAGACAGCGCTCCATGATTTCAGTGTAAACATGAGCACTTTCACAAAAACTCTAATTATAATTACTGAAGCTGTCTACATTGCACAATCAATCTTTTTTCTGCAGTTTGTTGTTTATGCTGATGAGAGAATTTGTGAATTCAGTCAATGAGCGTGCACACCAAACAACTCCGGAGTTCTCCTAAGTGATGAATCAAAACGCCTCTGATTGGATATTGCGTTCATGAGCTCAAGAGAAACACGTGTGATTGGTTATAATGCACAATGCAGACTGCAGAATCCTCTCACAACACTCAAAAAGAAATTTGACGTAATGTAATAAAGTAAATTACTATAAATAAAAATGTGCAGAGATCTTTATCCGCTGGAGGCATGTCAACAGTAAAGGCTCGAGAGCAAAGATCATCGTCTTCGCTGAAGGAGAAGAAATCTGAGGATCCTACTTCTTCTTTTTCATGTTTAACGGCGGTTGGCATCCAGCGTAATTGGTGCATTACCACCACCATCTGCTCCGGAGTGTGGATCAGATAATAGGTTTACAGACTAATTCACCCAGTTCCCACCTTTCCTTCTTCTCCCTCAAGCATGCAAATCCACACACTTCATCCTTATTCTACTATATAATAATAATTTTAACCTTCCGCAATACTTCAATAACTCTTCATACTCTTTTAAAAAAAAACCTGTATCCCTTAAAAATCCATAAGAATTCTAGTCTGTGTTGTGTGCTCAATACCCCTTTTCCTGAACCTCTATCTCCCTTAATTTATTCCTCAACAACTCTCTTTGAGCTCCGCTGCCGAGTCATTGGTTCATTTTCAATTCACTGCACGAACCAATGGCCGTGCAGTTATACTGCGTTATTGAAAAAGGGTTCAGTCCTCAGAGAAAAATTTGTTTTCCCCACAGCGTCTTAGCAGACGCAGTACGAGTGAAGTATCGACAGGGAACTTTATCCACTGTGAAAACTTTAGATAATGTTGCTCTGTCATGTCATTTGTAATGACTGGTTAGAACAGATATTTTATTGCTTGATGCATTATTGTTTCACATTTGGTGAGGAGTCGGCATCAGATCTGAAATTGTTGGATCTGAAGATGATCTATTTAAGGCTCATCCACACAAAGCCAACTCTTTCCTTGTCCAAAGGTTTTTTTTATTTTCCTCATTCTTCCGTAAACATATCTGCGTACAAACGAAACCACTGGAACTGACACAAAACAATGTAGTATACATGCTAGGCCAGTATGTGACGCTGTAATTCTGCCACAGAGATACACTAAAAATAGAGAAGACTTGGAGCATGCGCATAAACCTTGCATGCTGTATACAAACCCAACACAACAACAAGAAAAGCTAATAAAGTTAGTGAAGCTAATAGGCTTCTGCAGCACAAACACAAGCATGTACTCCGCCTTTGTTATTGTTGACGCGGTAACGGTGTCTGACTGGGGTCGAGACGTGGGGTAATGACATCATTTCACTAGGGCTGGGTATCGTTCAAAAATTTTCGATACCGATACCTTGAGTTCGATCCCGGTTCCTGAACGATAATTTTTTCGATACCAATTTTATGAAATCAGTTTTAACAAGATTACATTATCGCAAAAAACTTGGGTTTTATTTTTTCAGCTTGTTGACATTTATACAGGCTCAAAGCCTCATCTCCTGAGCCACTGCACAGAGGAACAAAATATATCCAACACAATAAATCAGTGCAAATAGTTTTCAGTTTACACATCTGTTAGGCTACGTTTACACTAGTGCGTGTTCGTTTTAAAACGCATAGCTCAGACAGAATCATCATTCTATTAATTTATTCTAGGTTGTTAAAGACTTCAAGAAATAAGTGGGTGTTTTATTTTCTTTCACCATATGTTTTATTGTTATTGAATTCTGTGTTGTAGTATGTCTAATTATTTGAATGCATAAAAACAACTTAGTTTGTTCAAATTTATTCTTAAAATAGCCTTATGAAATGTTTTATTTTTCCTCAGAAATTCTGTGTTCTGTATTTTCAAATGAAGGCATAAAAAATTATTTTCATTTATCTTTAAATTATTTAAAATCAAACTTTATTTATTTTGGCAAACAAAGGGGGTTTACTATTAAAATTAAATCATGGAAGAAATGTTGTCTGATCATTACTTTAAAAAATAAAGTTTTAATAATTTTAATAGTAGCAGTATGTACACTCTGCTGAACAATAGTAATATATCTCTGCCGCAGTGTCTTCCAAGTTAAACCAAACTTTTATTTTGACGGGTTGCCGTGAATACCTTTACAGTTCTGAGTGTATATTATATGACGCTAGTATTACTCAAATCAAATGGTAAAATGCTCATGAAGTGACTCTCAGAGCAGTTCTGGAGATGTTCATGTGTTTATGTCCTCATTTAGTGGGATGGCAGACGCTGAAATCACCAGGAGCGCGCTTCAGTCTGTGTGTACAAAACCGCGCGATATAGAGAGCAGACTGCTCCGTACGCTTTCTAATCGCTCTCGCGGATGTCAAACACTGATCAATCTGCACCGCGTCACTTCTAGTCGAACACACCTAGTGCTGCAGGCTTATTGGCTCATTGACGTTGATGAGAATATCCCCTTAGGTATCGAAATTTGGTACCGAACGATAAGATATTTTTCGATACTCGATGGTATCGAGGCAATTCGGTCGGTACCTAAAAAGTATCGAACTCGATACCCAGCCCTACGTTTCACAAAATATATGGATTGGCTGTACATACAAAACGCAAATGTGTCGTTTTCAGATTTATGCACTCTGTGACCCAGTTTAAAAGAATAACGGTTTCAGGCTCCTAAAATGCTGGATCCATCTGGACGAAATGCCGATACGATACAAAATATTTACGTAGACCGCTAAATGTGTGTCTGTGTGTACGGGGCTTTACAGTGATTGTTTTTAGTATGTCTGTGTAGACCAGATGAATGACTGAAATGCTTCCCACATGCAGTGCAGTGATACGGTTTCTCTCCAGTGTGAATCATCTCATGTGTTTTCAGATTTGATGAATCACTGAATCTCTTGTCACAGTGTGAACACTCATAAGGTTTCTCTTTAGTGTGGATCCTCTCATGTGTTTTCAGATTTGATGACTTATTGAATCTCTTGTCACAGTGTGAACACTTATAAGGTTTCACTCCAATGTGGATCCCCTCATGGTTTCTCAGGTTTCCTGACCTATAGAATCTCTTGTTGCAGTGTGAACACTTATAAGGTTTCTCTCCAGTGTGGATACTCATGTGTTCTTTAACATGTACTGATTTTGTGAAGCTCTTCCCGCACTGATCACATGTGTATGGTTTCTCTCCAGTATGGAGTCTCATGTGACCATCAAGACTATATTTGTATTTCAAACTCTTTCCACATAGATTACAGGTGTACAGTTTCTCTCCTGTATGAACTCTCATATGCTCTGTAAGGTGTCCTTTTCGTGCAAAATTCTTCCCGCACTGATCACATGTGTACGGTTTCTCTCCAGTGTGTATCCTCTCATGTGTTTTCAGGTATCCTGACTGACTGAATCTCTTGTCACAGTGTGAACACTTGTAAGGTTTCTCTCCAGTGTGGATGTTCATGTGTACCTTAAGGTTTCCTAAGTGTGCAAAACTTTTTCCACATTCATTACATATGAACAGTTTCTCTCCTGTATGAACTTTCATATGCGTCAAAAGATTTTCTTTTAGTGTGAAACTATTCCCGCACTGATCACATATGTGCAGTTTCTCTCCAGTGTGGACTACCTTGTGTTTCTTCAGGCCTCCTGACCGAGTGAATCTCTTGTCACAGAGTAAACACTTATAAGGTTTCTCTCCAGTGTGGATGTTCATGTGTACCTTAAGATTTGCTAAGTGTGCAAAACTCGCTCCACAATGATTACATATGAACAGTTTCTCTCCTGTATGAACTCTCATATGTGCCGTAAGGCTTCCTTTTTGTGTGAAACTCTTCCCGCAAGTGTACGGATTCTCTCCAGTATGAACTCTCAAGTGAACATCAAGATGATGTTTACATGTGAAACTCTTTTCACACCGAGTGCAGGTGAAAGACTTCTTGGCTCTTCTTTTCTTTAAATCTTTCTGTTTGGTTTGTTTTTCTTCAGTTTTGACATGATTTTTCTCCTCAACTTCATTTAATTCTTCGTTCTCCTCACTTTCTTCAAACTCTAAAATAAAAGCAAAAACAGTTCATTTGTCAGTGACTTGAAAAAAAATATATAGCGAGAGAAATGTGAAAGTATATAAAAGTGAGCCCTGGTGTAACAGTGTAAAGACAATTTCTATACAAAATTTTGTTCCTTTTGATGCAATTTTATAAATTATACTTCCATGAAACTTTTCATGAATGAGATGCATTGATCTTCAAAATATCATTTTTGAAACATTATAGACAAATCTCATGTTTCTATAAGGACAACTATTAAATGTGTTTGATCAACTACAAAATTATCTAACATACATTTTGTTGAGAAAATTGTCCCTTATTATTTGCTGCTCCATCTATATTATTCAACAGCTCTAAGGTATCTATTACAACAAACTTAATCTAAAACTGCTTGAAACTTTATAACTGTCACTATTATTAACCTTCTGGGGTCGAAGATGACCACGAAAAGAACTAAAAAATGTTGATCGTACAGATACAAATAAGGTATTGTTTGAAACTGCAAAGGGTCTACTTTTATTTGAGTATAGTAATAACAACAACAAAATGTGCTTTTTCAAAATAAAGAAAATAAACAGGGTGTGCTCTCTGCAGTCAGATTTCACCACAGACATAAAATATGCAGATTGTCTTCAAATAGTAAATGCTTACAGTCCATCGCTGACAGTCAGGAAGTAGAGCTGAAAAAGCTGAAAACTGACATGGCCACTCTGCAAACAGAGTTGACCCATTCCCATAATGAAATGTCAGTACAGACAGAGATATTAAGTGCAGGAAGTACTAATCTGAATAAGACCAATGCGGAGTTAAGGTCAGCTATGCTTGACATTTACATTTTACATTTACATTTAGTCATTTGGCAGACGCTTTTATCCAAAGCGACTTACAATTGGGGAATACATAAAGCGATTCATCTTGAAGAGGCAATCAGACAGAGGAAGTGCTCATAACACCAAGTCTCAGTCATTGTTCAAATAAGTACAAGCTAGCAAGGGAAGGGGAGAAAGATAACGGTTAAGTTTTATTTTATTTTTTTTAGAACAAGTTTAGGATTAAGTCAAGTAGTGCCGAAAGAGATGAGTTTTCAGTTGTTGCTTGAAGATTGACAGGGATCCAGCATTCCGTATAGGGGTGGGAAGATTATTCCACCATCCGGGAATGGTGAATGAGAATGTTCTGGAGAGTGATTTTGAGCCTCTCTGTGATGGTACCACAAGGCGTCGCTCACTAGCAGATCTCAGACTTCTGGAGGGGATGTAGATTCGTAATAGTGAGTGGAAGTAGGAGGGTGCTGAGCCTGTGGTCGTTATGTATGCAAGCATCAGTGTCTTGAACTTGATGCGAGCTGCCACTGGTAGCCAGTGCAATGAGATGAAGAGAGGTGTAACATGGGTTCTTTTGGGCTCATTGAAGACCAGTTGTGCCGCTGCATTCTGAATCATTTGTAGAGGTTTGATTGTGTTTGATGGAAGTCCAGCCAGAAGAGCATTGCAGTAGTCCAGCCTAGAAACGACAAGGGCCTGGACAAGAAGTTGTGCAGCATGCTCTGTCAGAAAGGGCCTGATTTTTCTGATGTTGTGTATCGCAAACCTGCAAGATTGAGCAGTCTTTGCAATGTGCTCTTTGAAGGTCAGCTGGTCATCAAAGATTACACCAAGATTTCTGACCGAAGTTGATGGGGTAATTATTGATGTGCCTAACTGAATCGAGAAGTCATGCTGTAGAGTCGGGAGTGGCAGGGACGACAAGAAGCTCAGTCTTTGCCAGGTTGAGCTGTAGGTGATGTTCTTTCATCCATGCCGAGATGTCCGCCAGGCAGCCTGAGATCCGTGCAGCTACCGTTGGATCATCTGGTTGAAAAGAGAGATAGAGCTGTGTGTCATCGGCGTAGCAATGTTAGGAGAAGCCATGTGCCTGTATGATGGGTCCCAGTGATGTAGTGTATGTGGAGAAGAGGAGGGGTCCAAGAACCGATCCCTGAGGAACCCCAGTGACCAGTTGATGTGCTTTGGATACCTCCCCTCCCCTCCCCAGGCCACCCTGAAAGACCTACCGGTGAGATAGGATTCAAACCAGCGAAAATTCATTATCAAAATACAGTTAAAGAACCATATAAGTAGCACTGCTCCGTTGTACAATCTGTTGCATCAGCTTGACCACTATGCTGATATGCGAAGGATGATGATCGATGCGAGTGAATCACAAAGAATATTTCATAAATAATAATATTTTAGCATCCAGATACGTCACGGATATGAATACATTTGGATTCGTGCTGAATGAGAGAGGTAGGCATCAGTTTCACCTTAAATTAATTTGTTTTTGGCTTTACATTTATATAGCCTAAATGCTTTAAATCGCCTTTTTCTGAATGTAATCATAAAATGTGACTTAGCCTATGTTTTTCTTCCTCTCAAAACGCAATTTTATAAGAGCGTTTAACAATGCAGCAAACATTTTTAAATATCTTGAAAAAATACTTTAATGTTGTTAAAGCATTAGCAGATTTTTTCTTTTGTTTAGTAGGCTACATTTGGCCAAAATCTATAAAAGAAGATGCTGTATTGGCTATGATTAAGCGCAGCGGGTTAAGATATCAGATTTTCTGTGTTGTGTTTTTTCTTTTTCTTTTTTGAGTAAAGAAAACGCTGTACTTTATTATTATTATTATAGACAAATAAATAAAAACAAAAATAACGTTATTAACCGGTATTAACCGGTTTCGGAACGATAATAATACATGAGGAACGCAGGAACAGAAACGTTAAAATATCGATTCTGCTCGGAGTGAACCGATTGAATTTTTTTTCCGTTTTCAAGCCCTGCTTCTGATAACAACATTGAGTTGTATTTAAAGGATGTCAGTGCAGCCTTGACATACTTTCCTCAGGCTAGTATGGCTGACAAAGTCTTTCTTCTGAGAAAGACCACTGCACAAACCGTCCATGGTTTCATAGATAGACAGAGCCCAGCTATTGCTAACAATTATGACAAATTGTGTAAAGCCCTTCTGTCAGAGTACACTCTGTACCAGAACCCATCTGCCTCTCGTCTCTCAGCTTTCTGAATTAAGCAAGGCCGCCATGAATCTCCCAGAGAGTACTATGAGTGCTTAAGGAAAAATGTATTTTGCTGGTAGAGATGACCCCAGTGCAGAGGAGGATTTCATGTTTAAGAGTTTGTTTGTGAGTAATCTATACCCCACTGTTAGGAATCCACTCATACTTCTGGTAGATGTTGACCGTATGTCTGCAGGAGAACTGAGGCAGCTTGCAGTGCGAGCCTGGGACAGTGAGAGGGTAGGCACAAACAGGAAAGACAGAGAGCCAGATACATCTGTGCTTGAATCTGAAAATGACAGTAAGACTCCCTTGCAAATGTAAGTGTCAGAACTTCCCCAGAACAGGTTTGTCTATTCCAGCAATCTTCATCAGAGCACCCAGAGTCCTAGGTTCTCAGGTTACAGGGGACATAACAGTCACAGGCATGCCCCCAGAAAGGAGAGCAGGCAATGGGATGACAGAGAGCAAAGACAGAAGAAGGGCAGAGATGGCTATGAGAATGGCCATAAACAGTGGTGTAGTCATTACAGAAGTAGGAAATCTAGAGGAACTGAAAGTAAGGATGCTGAGAACTTAGCAGAGATCCAGCATCTACTTCTTAAAGTCCTCAAAGACCTCAAGTAAGAGGAGAACACTTCAATGACAGAGACCTGGTCTTCTGAGCATAACCAGGTCGGGCCCCTCCCCCCTCCACCTAACATCTGAGTGTGGACAAGAGCCACGGGGAAAGGGGGGTACCCCATAACTGAACAGGGTCCAACAGTGTCAGCAGACACTCAGACCTTGTATCACATCAGACATCACATTCAACCAAAGAAGGGTTCTTTACTTTCCACTTCAGTTTTGCTTTCCAGTTTAGACTTTTCAGTCAGTGTTTATAACCTACAAGGTTATGATTTTGCATGCCCATGAAAAACCCTTTGGATGTCAGAAAAGGGGGGTCAAGCCCCATGTGATACTAATGACCAATTAGTTTACTTGCCACATGTAAAATAAAACATTGCAGATCACAGTTAGGGTTGTTCTAATTTGTTATTGTCAGTTCTAGCCATCCAATCTCCCTTAAAAGTCATCCTTCCAAAGAAAGGAGGAGCTTAATTGGACCTGTGACACAGTCCTCTAGAGGAAGCTGCAGACTTTAGACAGAACACTTAAATTTACAACCTCCACTGCTGGTCAATATACAGCCCCTTGACCTACACCATCCACAGTGCAGCCAAGGTAATGGATGTCATACAACATGACCACTCTCATTAATTGGTCTGTATATTAATGCAATATTTACTTATGATTTAAGTGAGCTTTGCTCCTGATAATTAGACAATAGAAACAATCTCGTCATATGTGGTACCAAGAGAACCAGTTGAGGATTCTGTAATCATGAATTGCAATGAACTATTTAAACATTGCAGGTGCACACAGCCTACAGCTTGAAGAGTGCCAAACCAAATTATATAAATCCAGACATTTAAGAAATTGGTTTTCTGCTAAATTTGCTCAAACAGTTTTAATGTTTACTTTTACCGTGATACTCTCTTCAGAGATCTTAAATAATATACTTTAAGTTACTTTTAGGACAACTTTTCCGTAAACCTATCTTCTCCAGAATGCTTCTATCCTGTTTAGAAATTATTCTAATGACCCTTACATTTAGTTAATTTAGCTCTATATAGAACAAATTGAGCCAAATTGTACTTTAATGCCAATGGTCAGAGGGAGGAGGTGAGGTGTGTGTGTTCTGTTCCTGCTGTTCCTTTTAGTGCATCGCCCAGGTCAACGACTTCAGGTCCTCGATCAAGCCGATGGGGTGTGTGTTCGGGGGGGGTCACACTTCAGGGGGGGACGGGGGGGGGGGGGGATGTAGTGGACGGCACATTCCAGGGCCCAGTTTATGGCGGGGCCCCTCTCTGACCACAATAGTGGACAAAGGTTTGCTACATTTTGATTGGATCTTGGTGGACTAACATAAGCAAACTGTCCAACGCCATCTGATAAAGATGCCAGGACAACAGCCAGACACCTCTTAGAGGGCAAGAAGACCTTTGGTACAAAGCCCGGGAAGGACAGGACTTCACATTGGTCAAAATGCAGTTTCTGCCTTCACCCACCAACAGACTGATTCCTAAGGTTTTGGCCTGTGACCGCCATAAAAATTCCTTAGGACCTCTGGATGCAGCAGCAGTGGGTGAAACAAAGAAAGCTCACAAAGTTCCATCCAAATCCATTCATAACTATGTTCTCAAACCTTAAACTGATGCAAACTACAACACACACATCTAATACTTATTCAGAGAAATAAGTATTCTCATTGACAGCGATGTGTAGTGCAACATCTTACACAAACTCAGCTGTTGATGGACCAATGAATGCATTCATGCATGACCGTTAAATGTTCTTCCATCATGTTTGGACTTAATGTGTTCGTAACATTGCCAATGGTATTCTGGTTGTGGTTTGGTAAGTGAATGATGCATTGGTAAAACTTCAGTGACACTTTTCTGAATGTGTGTTTGGACTATGCAAATTAGTTCCACAGGAGGAAAGAAGGGTGGGCCACACCGTGTCCCCCCACTCTGATGGAAACAGCCAATCACAGCCTGGAAATGGAGAAGCACCAGATTTCAATCCCCTCCTCATCAGAAAGAGATAAAGGTACCTTCCCAAAAGACACTCCTCGTTCTAAGTTGTCTGGCCTGCAAGGGTGAGACAATAGCAGATCAACCTCCGTTATGAGTCTGAGTCCTGAAAGGGAGAGACACTAACGGATACACCGAAACCTCTGACCATGAGGAAAGAGGCAACAACAAGCCTTAAAAGTCCTGAGCAATCCCGAGTCTCCAGCTTTGAGGCGGCCACAGATATGACCACGTTCTGAGCCTCCAGTCTGCGAGGAAAGAAATAATCTACGTTCAAACTTCAGAGTCTTCGTCCAGCAACAACAGATGCAGCACGTCCACGAGTATCCATCCTAGAGAGACAAAGCGGATCGACCAAATTCTGGGTCTCTAGCCCGGAGAGGCAGAAGACACACAGACATTTGCAACAAAGTTAAGCTCAGGCGAGCAAACCTTCACTCCAAGGTACCTTTGCTTGCGTGTTACAGGCTAAGGACCTTCTGCACCTACTCCCGGGCCACATCTGCATGTTCCAGATTTTAGGACCCTTTGGTGCTCCAGGAGATCAGCATCCTCCAGCCCTTCATGTTCAAGGCTGTCGAAACGTATTCCTGCTCCTTTCCCACTGCATTGTTACCAGCACAACCAGTGGATGAAGTCACCGCCACCGGACTGCTCACTCAACCACAGAGAACGTAACTATCACCTATCCAAGCCTCTTCCAGACACCTTGGCATTGTTGTGTATCAATATATGATTTTTCTAATTGACATTAGATGTTATATAGCTGATTGCAGTTCATAGCAAATCTTTCATGTATTTGTTTGATGCATAATAAGGTTCTTCACCTTATTTCTTTCAGAGTACCAACAGTTAATCTTTCCAGATAACATAGCTCTGACATAGCATCACCCAACTTAATCACTTGCCTTTTATGCATCTTACGCACTTTATTCCTTTTTCCTTCACCGTATTCATTCAGTAGTTGTTGATTACTTGTCTATCTTTTGTTAATAAAATTTCTTTTTATTACACTTGTGTCTTCCTTGTGTTGACAAGGCAGTAAAGGTTCTATAAGTTAGATATCCCACCAATCTTTCTTATGTGATGTACTCCTAACCACACCTTAAGTGACATGATCCAAAAATCATAATGTCATCTGTGATGTGAGTACCCATCACTACACTATTTCGCCTCCTTAGGTTGGCGAAAGCAAAATTCACTACATGTATAACATCACAAATAATAACAACAACAACAACAACGTTGCAAAACTGACAACAGCTTATTGCAAAAAATAATGTAAGAATTCATTACAAAGTGATTTCTAGGCATTCCTTTTCTTTTATTCGACACCTGATGAGTGCAGTTTACTTTGCTTGCTTTAAAAAATTATTTTTCCCCATAAACAGAGAGAGAGAGAGAGATCATTCACGCTTTTAATCTGTATGATAGCAAACTGTTTAATTTATTTAAAGATAGGCTATCTTAACTCAAGCCATTTAATGATTGTAACATGCTGAAACATTAATATAATGAACGTAACAGAATCACAGCACTTATTAACATAGCAGTCCATCTATAAGCATAAATTAACTGCTCAAAGTATGAAACAGCTCAAAAAATATATTCCTAAACTTTCTCTCACAATTATATCTTTAGGTAATTATTCTGTATATTAAGTGCGGGCCGGGCATCAGTGAGCCGTTATTAATATGAGGGGCATTGAAAACGCTTTTGAATGCATGTGCATGCGGAACGGCAGTATACCACACATTTTACAAGATTAGATGTTTGTCAGTGGTGTTCAGGAGGATCTGCAAATCATTCGCCATCATCCTACTCGGTTGCTGGTAAGTGAAACTGCATGTACTGTAATTTAACAGGCTATTGCTAGCATGCGGCTAACCATATGTCCCTTTAGTGGCTCTGTAGAACGCGTTATTTGTTTTCTGTGCCTTTCCCAGTACGGATTCAGCACACCTCTAACCCAGTCAGGGATATTTGTGGTCCGCACAGAACTCTTATTTGACATCGTTCTTAGTTGCAAGTGTACAGCGTTCGCGTGAGAGAGTGTTCTTCTGTTGTCTTTGACAGCTTCTAGGTGCGTTATTGGCAACACTTACCTCTGCTTACGCATCAGCACCGAAAACATGGGGAATATTAAGACAAATATAATCATACAACCTATTCGATATTCTATGAATAAATCGACTAACCGAATATTCGAAAATCGTGGCCCATCCCTATTTCAGTGCGTATCTCCATTAATGAGAGTGGAATATTTAATGTAAATGTGTATATTGAAATGAAGACAGAGTTTAAAATGGTTTACGTCATTACTTTTCTCTCTCCAGGAAAAAAAGTTAATATGCATGGATCAGAGTTTGCATGCAGGTGTGCAAATTTTCCCGTCAAGTTTGTTTTTATAAATCCCACCTTTTGCGTAGGAAGTGGCGTACGCCTCTTTCAGGGAAGGTTTTGTGCGTACGCCTGGACATTTAAATAAGTATCAAATGAGTGAGTTCAGCTTTGAGAATGAAAACCAACCTGTTTGTTCCTCAGTCTCTTCATGTTTGACTCTGAATGCTTCTTCAATCTTCATGTCTTCACTCTCCTCTTTAATAATCACCATCTTTGTTTGTTCCTCAGTATCTTCATGTTTGAATGTTTCTTCAATCTTCATGTCTTCACTTTCCTCTTTAATAAACTCCATCTTTGTTTGTTCCTCAGTATCTTCATGTTTGACTCTGAATGTTTCTTCAATCTTCATGTCTTCACTTTCCTCTTTAATAAACTCCATCTTTGTTTGTTCCTCAGTATCTTCATGTTTGACTCTGAATGTTTCTTCAATCTTCATGTCTTCACTTTCCTCTTTAATAAACTCCATCTTTGTTTGTTCCTCAGTATCTTCATGTTTGACTCTGAATGTTTCTTCAATCTTCATGTCTTCACTTTCCTCTTTAATAAACTCCATCTTTGTTTGTTCCTCAGTATCTTCATGTTTGACTCTGAATGCTTCTTCAATCTTCATGTCTTCACTCTCCTCTTTAATAAACGCCATCTTTATAACAGTGTCACAGGGATCTCAGCTGCTTCAGGAGTTTTTCTGTGTGTTTAAGATGAGAATAGTTAACAAGTAAATCTCTGGCTGTGTTCGAAATGCCATACTATCATATAGGGGTGTAACGATACGCGTATCGTGTATCGAACGATTCACGGCCAGTTCCAAATGGAAGTGATCATCCCTATCCCCTTGGAGTGGGGACTTTGGAGTGAACAGGGCACGTGCGTGTCGTTATTTAGTCGTTTGGAATGCACTTGGTGAAGGGAGCGATCTAATTTCCTCATTATCTTCAGCTGGGATGTTCCCGTGACAACGCAGCACGGTGTCAGTCAGCAGATTCGCTGTTTAAATGTCAAATGTCTTTTTATTTTTGTTATTATAACTGTTGCAAATAAACATACATTTTATATTTTTAAAAGTTTTTAAAATATGCTATATAATATATAAAAAATAATATATATAAAACTTTTTAAAATGTATATATTTTTTTATGCTGGTGTCCGTCAGCGAATCTGCTGACTGACACCGTGCTGCGTTGTCACGGGAACATCCCAGCTGAAGATAATGAGGAAATTAGATCGCTCCCTTCACCAAGTGCATTCCAAACGACTAAATAACGACACGCACGTGCCCTGTTCACTCCAGGGATAGGGATGATCACTTCCATTTGGAACTGCCCGTGAACCGTTCGATACACGATACGTGTATCGTTACACCCCTACTATCATACTACTCCTACTATTTCTGCAGCATGCAGTATGTATGCTGCGTATAGTATGCAAATTTTCTGTATGCATGAAATACCCGGATGACCTACTATATTTGCCAGAATCTGCTAAGTATAACTCAAGTACACTGAAATCAGTACAGAAGCTGTGTTCGGAATGGCATACTATCACACAACTCCTACTATACTGCAGTATGCTGTGTGTATACTGTGAACAGTATGTGAATTTTCTGTATGCATGGAATGCCCGGATTACCTGCTACATTTGCTGAAATTTGATGTATGCATCTGAAAACACTGCGTGGGATACTGTTTCCCAGAATGCAACGCGCTCATGTGACGTTTCATCTTCAAATGCGTGACTGAACTGGAGGCTGGGAATAGTAATTATAAATGTTACACTTGTATATGTACGTATACATGTATACTACAAACTATAGCTGTGCACTTAAAAACAATATAATTTGTAGGACATAAATTGTACTTTAATCTCTACGGCACTTTTCCGATCAAGTCAAATGACGTCACCTTTATCTCTATAGCGCTTTATACATTGTTTCAAAGATATTACATAATAATATTCATATTGCAGTCAAGCAGCTCTAAAAAGAAATGGAGTGTATTTACTCAAAGGAGAAATAGACCAATTTGTTATCAGAGGCTATTTACATGAACTCCACCCACCAATGCCTGGCTGTGATAAACAGCACTGCAAAAGACACGTGTATTTCTGTAGAATCAGTGAAGCAGTGAGTAAACACACGAGATGTGTGCTGTTGATGAGAGCGATCCGAGTTCGGTTCTGGCTTTTGTCAAACTCGTGAGACTCCTTTTTCCATCACATACCAGATTAGAAAGGCATTTATTTTCAATAAAAAAATTAAGTACATATTTGAAAAGTGGAGATTAAACGCCTCATTAATAATACAGTGTGCTTAGCTGTAGGTAGGTTTTTGTCCCAATAAAGTGGAGTTCATCAAATAAGATTTATGATAATTTACACTCAATATGTTATTGCATACTGTTTTATAATGTATTACAGTAATGAAGTATAAATATCTGCAACCTAACTACTATTTACACACCTGTTGCTCAAGAAAATGCTGCTATTTTAGTGTAAAGAGAATTTATCATTATTTGCACTTAGTGTAACTAGAATATATCACTCTTTCCAATTAGTGTAACTGCCAAAAATATCATAGTTCAGTTAAAGACAGCTCATTCAGTTCAGTCCAATAGCCTATGTAAAGTTCTTCAGTTATGAATGAGTTCAATTGGGCAATATAGCATTGTTTACTAATATGAAGCCTTATTAACAAGCCTTTGTAAAAGAATGGTTAGCACATTTGTTTGTAAGGTAACAACCTTGACAGCTGTGCTGAATTAATATTTGTGTTTGTCATGTGACAATTAAGCATACTACTCTGAAATATTTGTTGTATATTGTATACTGTTTCACACACTATTCTTTGAAAAATAGTAGGCAGTATGCACTGTGTACTGGGCAGTAAGCAAGTATGCCACTTCGAACACAGCCTCTGTGTCTCAATCAGCTCCCTAGTTCAGTAGTCAGCACACTAGTGAGGGAGTCAGTCAGTCTCAATCAGCTCCCTAGTTCAGTAGTCAGCACACTAGTGAGAGAGTCAGTCAGTCTCAATCAGCTCCCTAGTTCAGTAGTCAGCACACTTGTGAGGGAGTCAATCAGTCTCAATCAGCTCCCTAGTTCAGTAGTCAGCACACTTGTGAGGGAGTCAATCAGTCTCAATCAGCTCCCTAGTTCAGTAGTCAGCACACTAGTGAGGGAGTCAGTCAGTCTCAATCAGCTCCCTAGTTCAGTAGTCAGCACACTAGTGAGAGAGTCAGTCAGTCTCAATCAGCTCCCTAGTTCAGTAGTCAGCACACTTGTGAGGGAGTCAATCAGTCTCAATCAGCTCCCTAGTTCAGTAGTCAGCACACTTGTGAGGGAGTCAGTCTCGATCAGCTCTCTAGTTCAGTAGTCAGCACACTTGTGAGGGAGTCAATCAGTCTCAATCAGCTCCCTAGTTCAGTAGTCAGCACACTAGTGAGAGAGTCAGTCAGTCTCAATCAGCTCCCTAGTTCAGTAGTCAGCACACTTGTGAGGGAGTCAATCAGTCTCAATCAGCTCCCTAGTTCAGTAGTCAGCACAATAGTGAGAGAGTCAGTCAGTCTCAATCAGCTCCCTAGTTCAGTAGTCAGCACACTTGTGAGGGAGTCAATCAGTCTCAATCAGCTCCCTAGTTCAGTAGTCAGCACACTAGTGAGGGAGTCAGTAAGTCTCAATCAGCTCCCTAGTTCAGTAGTCAGCACACTAGTGAGGGAGTCAGTCAGTCTCAATCAGCTCCCTAGTTCAGTAGTCAGCACACTTGTGAGGGAGTCAATCAGTCTCAATCAGCTCCCTAGTTCAGTAGTCAGCACACTAGTGAGGGAGTCAGTAAGTCTCAATCAGCTCCCTAGTTCAGTAGTCAGCACACTAGTAAGGGAGTAAGTCAGTCTCAATCAGCTCCCTAGTTCAGTAGTCAGCACACTTGTGAGGGAGTCAGTCAGTCTCAATCAGCTCCCTAGTTCAGTAGTCAGCACACTAGTAAGGGAGTAAGTCAGTCTCAATCAGCTCCCTAGTTCAGTAGTCAGCACACTTGTGAGGGAGTCAGTCAGAGTGAGAGTTCATGTACTTAAGTTACCTGATAAGAAAAAACAACCAAATAAAAAGGACACAAAATAAAAGGTTCATATTTGTAAATGGTTTATATTTGGTATTTACTGATTTGTAGATTATATTGAACAGATTGTGTTTGTTGTTTTGAGCAGCAGGTGTCGCTGCGCGGATTCGAGTCACTGAATCATTTTGAGAATCGGTTGATTCAATTGACTCGAAGATTCAAAAAGCTCCGTTTCTCCATCGATGCTTGATGATAAACTGAGCCTGCGTCCCAATGTGCATACTCCATCCTAAATGCTATGTGATATTAGTAATTTTCAATACTATTTAGGGTAGATAGGGTGGTCGTGGATAGTGTGCACATTGGGATGCAGGGTGATTCACCATTTCTGTTACTCATGCGCTTTACACGCACAAAATACCCTTCATTAATAACACTAATTAAAGCATTTGGTAATAATTCATTTCGAAGTTTTATATACAATTCTCTAAATGACTTAAACTCTTTAAATGATTAAAAGCACAAACCTTTCTTCAGACGAATCACAGACGCAGGAGCTCGACGCAGCCTTATGACGTCACATCACCAGAGCAAAATAAAAGTCTTCTTCTTCTTCTTTTATGATTTAATGGCAAACCAATTTAAAAGGTGCATTCCCGCCACCTACTGGAAAGGAGCGTGAAGCACACAATGAATAAGAAGTTTAGAAACAAGAGCTATTTATAAAAAATAAAAATAAAAACTTAATATGTAAGATCTATATATTTCTGTACTACTAAACTTTCTAATACACTTGTTTCATTATGATGTTTTTCTTTATTCAATTGGATATCAATCAAAGGCATTGGGAAAAGCCAAGGAGGAATGGCTGACCTAGCCACAGTAGGGGCAACATGTACAGTATGTCACTTAAACACATTTTCTGTGCTTCCTCATTGGCTCCATCCAAAGCTTGATCACTGTTTATATTCATATTCCCAACAGTCCTTCAACACCATTTTAACTGGATGACTTTCCGAATGTCCCTTTATACTTATCCAGTATATCTGAATATGTCAAACTCATAGAGATTTTGTAGATCAAAATTAAATTTGTGGTTGCACAGAGATATGACCATTTAATTTATTAACTGAAACTGAATCCTTATGACAATGTTTTCATCTTATTCCCCCTCAGTTTCTCCCCAGAACATAAAGACAATAAATCAGATTTCAGCTTTATTTGGTTAAACTGAATCTCATTAAAGGACTGTTCTGTAAAGGATTACATTGATGGTGGATTCTGACAAACCTTTAGTTAAAATTATTTCTTAATATGAAATTTACATTTCCCCATTATTAACTTTATTAAAATTGGCAGTATATAATTTGTGCTAAAATTAAAATATGAACAAGTTACCTGTTAAGATGTCAATTATTGGAAACTGGTTTACAAACATCATTTTCATGAATAACAGATACGCACTGAAAATGAACAAAAATGGATGGAAAGAATAATATGGTCTGACTTTAATCTGTTTCAGTGGTAATGTTGTTTTATATGAGCAACTGCAGTCGTGGCCTAAAAGTTTACATGGCGTTTTCTTTTCATCTTGCCTCCATATAATGCATTGCAATTAATGTTAATACGGGCAGAGCTGTTGTTTACAGTGGTAACCAAGGAAACGCTGTATTACTGTTTCATAAGCACCACCTGCTGTCAGAGAGTGAAACTGCGTCTCATTCAGCCGTCTGCTGTTTCTGTTTCATGAACGATTTATGTAGCATCATTTCACAAAGCTAAAGTCACACCATTCTGTTTCTGCTTTAGATTTTGAAATTATAGTCTAATATAAATCAAACATTGCACTTTTTTTGTTTGTTTGTTTTTTGATCGATTCATGATTGTAATGCTGTGGTTGCCTCCAATCTCAAATCACTATGAAAAATCAAGGTGCAACACAGAGTGAAGAATATGCAAATGTTATTTTATATGTGATTATTCAATTTCTGTACCTGAACACCTACAGACTTACAAACTTTAGCAAAATTTAATTTTTATCTTTGTGCTATATATTTAATTGAGCTACTACTTAAAATGTGTTCATTTGTTCTTATTTACTGGCTGTCATTTGTCTTTAATAATGTTTGAACTTTACATTTGTTAGGCTAGTGGTTTTTGCTGTGGTATTAAAATTGAAATCGAGAATTGTAAAATTTTATTGGTATATAAAATATCGGTGTCATATAAGCTTATTTATTAGAATACAAGATAACATAGATAAAAAAATATAACAGCAACTATTTTTTTGAAAGTTTTAATTAATTTATTTATTTTGTGGCAGGGCCAGTGAAAATATTGGCAGGGCAAGTAATAATTTGAACTACTGGCCGAATACATCACATTTAGAAAGAATGATCATTTCTATATTTTTTCCATCAAAAATGAGACCCGAGTAGCAGAAGCTCTCTGACCCTCCATAGACAGCAACACAACTGTAATGTTCCCAGGTCCAGAAACATAGTAAGGACATCGGTAAAACAGTCCATGTGACATCAGTGGCTCAACTTCAATTTTGTGAAGCTACGAGAATACTTTTTGTGTAAAGAAAACAAAAATAATTTCTTCAACAATTCTTCTCACCCGAGTCACGTCTTCTGTTTCTGATATTCTTCATATTCTGTGTGGTCAGTTCACAGCGGTGATAGAAATTAATCTTTTCCAAAAAGTTTAGATTGATTTTTACCTTTATAAATCCATTTTATCTAAACGTGTGCATCATCTTTTGAGTCAAATACTTACATTTAATGACATAATTATAATAATACTATATTTAGGCTGTTGCTAAATTAAATCAGTATCAATAAAATTCATCTTTGCAGAAGATGCATCTGAAGTGGCATTTAGATGTATTTACACATACTAATGAAGCTCAGAGGTACATGGAGTGCTTTAACCTGCAGTTACAAATGCATAAATAATGTTTTGATATTTGAAATGTTGAATACCGATATTTGAAATTATTTTAAAAATGAAAAGATACTTTAAATGTGAAATTAAAATCGCCAGCAGGTGGCAGCAAGTGTTAAGTGAGTCATTGCGATTGAACCGAATCATTTAAACAGTTGATTCATTCAGGAACGAAACAGCCTCATGTTACTCAGAGACCTGTCAGAGATGCAAAACAGCCAATATGGTGTCTAAAACGTAAGTCTCTTGATATTAACTTGTTTATTGAACTGTTGTATAAAATCAATATCACATTTGTAACCATGCTGATTATTAAAGAAAAAACAGCACTCTTCGTGTGATATTAACTATATGAATTGATATAAATATATACATTTTCTAACCCCCTTGTCTTGAATTATGTGATCGTTCTTAATGCATATTAATAGAGTGAATCATGCAGTGAAAGAACGCACTCTGAATGCACACGCACACTGAGTTAGTCTAACTAACTCGTTGTGTATGCTTTCACTCTGTAGGTGTTTTGTTTTTGCAATATACTCAATAATGTCATGATGTCTCATGAGTTCAGTATTTACGCTAAACCTGAGCAGATTTGGCTTACATGAACTTCCCCAAGACATTACAGTTTTTTCCAATTGCTAACACACAATTTTTCAAACTAGTCTGGTTTTATCAAAATATTTAACACAATTCACAAAACCACACACCCAAACTGCAAAATACCTCATATATCCTGCAAAATGAAGCACTGCAACCTTCGAAACTACACATAGCATTATCAAAATCAAACTTTTGCATGAAATGGCACACACTTCATTCATGTTACCAGATTTTTGCCTAACCAACTACACACTGTTAGGCATAATGAAAAGCACCCCCATCTTTAGTATGCTTTGCCATAATACTAAAATATGTATCAGATTGTTCACATGCACAGAAATATTTGCAGATACACACACATGCTGTTGCAACATTTTTTTATTTTATTTTTCACTACAGTAAACAAGTCAGTGCAACATATGCACAGCAGATATATTTACATGGGACTGAACAAAAATATTCTTACAAAAAACAGTAAACTGAAAAAGAAAATTTCAGAAAAAATATATTACAGTAAAAAAAAAGAGGCAAGAAAAATAATTAGGCAGCATCTTGCCGCACAGCCGGGTCTGGCCACAACGCCTCGTCAACATCACAGGCAATATCTTCCCTTGCCAGACATCGAGGGAAGAAGCGCCTTGAGTGCCTTATCCATCCCTGAATTGCACCCACATCAATCTCATCACATGCCTCTTCCATGGCCTGCACAAGAGGCATGCGCACAAAGGGCTGCCGGTCGTATACCTTCCACCGCCATGCCGAAAAGAACTCTTCTATGGGGTTCAGAAATGGTGAGTATGGTGGGAGGTATTGCACGAGAAATGTTGGGTGGTCAGCAAACCAGTTTTGGACTGGGGCTGCACGATGAAAGCTCACGTTGTCCCATACTACAACATACCGGTTTCTTTGATGGTCTGCATCATTCATACGCTCTGGTGGTATGAGAATGTTGTGAAGTCTGTCCAGAAATGTGAGAATATGGGCTGTGTTGTATGGTCCAAGGTTGGCATGACGGTGGAGGACACCATGCATACTGGAGATGGCAGCGCACATTGTGATGTTCCCACCACGTTGGCCAGGAACATCTATAATGGCTCTGTGGCCAATGACGTTTCTCCCCCTTCTTCTGGTCTTTGCTAGGTTGAACCCAGCCTCATCTATAAAGATGAACTCATGTGGGATTGCATGAGCATCCATTTCCAGTACTCCCTGAAAACAAAGAACAAAAATCAGTCAATATGGTGTTATCCAGTACACTGGGAAACAATGTTGCGTGTGGTGTACTGCAGTCAATATAGTACTTACATCCACATATGCTTGTCTCAACTCTTTGTTTCTTTGAGAGTTTCTCTCAAACGGCACCTTATAAAGTTGTTTCATTCTGATTTGGTTTCGCTTGAGAATGCGAGCCAATGTGGACAGACTGACTCGTTGAATGTTGTTGAATAAGGTGTTGTCTTGGATGATGTGGCTTTGAATTTCTCTTAATCTGATTTCATTATTTTCCAAAACCAAGTTTACAATGCCAGCTTCCTGTACCCCGGTGAACATTTGGCCCCTTCCTCCACCATGGTGTCGTCTCTCAGTCCTTTAGAAAAAATAAAAATAAAAATATATATAGGGCTTGGACAATGCAGCCTAAATATTTTCCCCCACAGTAGAGTACATTGTACAGGAAACTTGTACAGTTCATGAATGGCTGATGTCATACACTAAGTAAACAGGTGTCACCCAACTGATACACTATGACATGGGGTATACTACATGTGTACTACATGAAATTTTGGTTACATACCTGTTCTCCAGTCTAAAGGTCCGGATGACAGAGGCGACAGTAAAACGACTCAAGTTTGGCTGCACTCTCTGTCCAGCCTCACTCACGCATTGTCAGCCCATGGTTGATGACATGATCTACTAAGGTTGCTCTGATTTCATTTGAAAGTGTTTGTCTTCTTTGGCCATGAACTCCTCTACCTGCTCTACCCCTACCTCTCACTCTTCCTCCCCCTCTTATTCTCAACCTCCCTCTTCCTCTTCCTCTCTCTGCAATGTCTTCCATTGTTCTCACAAAAAGGTTCTCACCTGTGGTCTTTTCATAGTGCTTACATCCTGATTGAAGTGTTAACAATTAACCATTGAGGTGTTTGGCCAGATGGCACATGTAATTGGCCAATTAGCTCATGTAGTGTCATTTTGAATGGCAGTGTTTTGAAATGGCAAACATGTGACTTTATTTCAGATTGTTGTGTGTTATGCAGAGAACCGTGTTCAGTGTGTTTAAAAAGTGCCATTTTGAAATGCAAAATGTGTGTATAGCAGAAAATGTGTTTAGACTTTTGGAGACTTGAGAAGAAGTTTTGCTCTCTGTGTGTCAGTTTAAATAATTGTGCTGTGCATGTCATTTTAGTGTGTTAGCAATTGGAAAAAACTGTAATGAGTGAACATAACTTACGAAAAGTAACCCACCAGATTGGCTAGTGATTTGACAGCGTTACCCGCCACAGCTGATTTGTACCTGTTAATTTCAAACCCTGGTTATCACTGTCAATCATAGCAATGACTAGCAGAACAATTTAGTGGATTCACGCACATAATTTTTTTAACAGTATACATGGTTATACGGTCATATTAGACAAACAAATATTTTCTTCAAATTGTCAGTGGATTATGTAGAGAAACCGAGCAAAGGGCTCCTCTTATAGCTAGGGTTGGGTACTGAAACCCGGTACCATTATGGCACCGGTACCTATATGGTAACCGGTATGTACTAGAACCGAATTAGAACGCAGATTTCGGTGCCTCATTTCGGTGCCATGCCTGAGCGATCGATTAAAATATTTGTCCTTTGTTTCTCCGAAACGCACGTAAGAAGCATCACAGGCTACAACTACAAATATTTCAGCAAAATGTATATTTTAGACAGAGTCATTGCGCTCTTATTTCATTGCGCGCCGTCTGTTTGGCGCGCATGCGCACGGCGGCGCTCATTCTAAATGACGTCTGTGAAGTTTAGCAGAGAATCGCAAAGCAAAAGCTCACGCACTTCTGACAGCAAAATGGAAATATTTCCATGGATCTCTAACATTTACAGATGGAGAATATACCTGTGAATTGTAAGTTATGCATTACGGAAAACAGCACATCTCAAACACATTAAACAGCGCGAGAAGCATCTCTGTCGCAGCGGCCTCACACGCAGTCTTTCTGTCAGAGCATCTGACGGGGCGAGCGAGAGCCGCTTTAAACTGAAACTATAAACTATAGGCTACTGTATCTTATGAGTTTTTTTTATAGCCCTTCATATAAAGCTTGTCACATGTTTAGAACAAATTGTATTATGCACTTTCTCAGCAGCAGTTCAGTCTGTGTCCTCCCTAGATAAATTATCAGATGTGCTCGTATCAAACTACTGTATATCAATATTAACTGTATTGCTTCATAATAACGTATTGATTATAAAGAATATATCTGCTATGAACAATGAAGTCAGTAACCATTCAGAGCTCACAAGCACAACATAACACACTGAAGTCACACATGACTAGATTAATTAGATTAATGAGTCAGATTAACTGAGAAACTGATTCATATCAGTGTTTGTAACTCACTAAAAAGAGCCGACTCTTGAGTGTGTTGCTCAGGAATCAGACTCATTCATCGCTGTATGTTTTGATTCATTAGAAAGAAAAGACTCAATAGTGTATGTGTGTGTGTGTGTGTGTGTTTGTGTGTGTGTGTGTGTGTGTGTTTGTGTGTTTGTTTGTGTGTGTGTGTGTGTGTGTGTGTGTGTGTGTGTTTGTGTGTGTGTGTGTGTGTGATTGTGTGTGTGTGTGTGTGTGTGTGTGTGTGTTTGTTTGTGTCTGTGTGTGTTTGTTTGTGTTTGTGTTCACTTACCGTTGTATTTAAACTGTTGTGATTCGAAAAGGCTCAGTTTCTCTCATCACTGCTTGTGACTGAATAACTGTTCATGATAAACTGATTCACGATATTAATAAGAGACGCATCTGTTACTCACGCGTGGATCCGCTTTACTCACAACAATAACACTAATGTTAAAACTATACTGAAATCTGAACAGTTTGCATCGATTTCAAACGAGTAAAAACACAAAACCTTCCTTCTGTCTAAAAACAACAGATGCAGGAACGCGGCGCGGCCTTGTGACATCATATAGCCACACCAAAATAAAAGTCCTCTTTATTCTCTGAAGATTTCCAGGAAGATCAAAGTTTGAACATAATTATTTTAAACAGTTCTGTGTTATGCAAGAACTGAAGAACTACCTCAGAGATCAGTTTATGCTTGTCACTGTGTCCAAACAGTGGAAAAGATGTAACAGAGAAACACTTCAAGTCAGGGTGCGAACTACGGGGGAGCTAGGGGGAGCTCGGCTCCCCTTAATAAGACACGGGCTCCCCTGAAAACGTGATTTGTGAAATTTTGGGGGGTCTCAAAAAATATTGACAATGTGTTATTTTGATGTGCAATTTCAGTTTTGTGTAATGTGATCATCGTGGATTATTATGTTTAAAATTGCAAAAATATCATTAATTCATGCATGACGGCGATTTAAACCTAATTCACTTCAATAAAGATAACTATACATGCTATTCTTGGCATGAGCATCAAGGTGTGGGGGCGCTGCGGTGTAAATGCATTCCACTCATGTTTAGTACGTTAACTCAAAGATTCGTTGAAAAAATATAAATATTGGATTCAATGTTGGCCGTAGATCTGCACGCGCTGTCCTTGAAATCCATTCTGCAGTTAGCATCATATAGCCACCATATAGGCAAAAAGAACACAAGGCAGTTTAATGGCATGACCGATTCACCTGCTGCAAGCCCTGTTAGCACACCTCCCGCCGGGATGACAACGCAAGAAGTAAGTCATTGTAAGTCCACGCGCAAGCACACGAACACCCCCCCCCCCGTAATAAAAAAGGGGGGGCTCCCCCAAAGTCCACGGTATAGTTCGAACACTGCTTCAAGTCCAAGTCCAGCCAATGTAACTGATATGAATAATTAATTAATTTAATTTAATTTGCTTTCTTTTCTTTCCTATATTGAATTATTATTTTTTATATGTTGTTTATACTGTTATAAATTCTATGTGGTTCAAAATAAGTTTGAGTTAATGAACTCCAGAATTTAGTTCTGACAATGGTGACAATCAACAAAAAGTTTGTTTTGTGATGTTAAGAGTTGATCTGAATATTTTGTTGACTGTCACCATTGTTGAGGTTCATACGCTTAATCTTGATATCTGTGTGAGTCTACATGATACCATCCAAATACTTTTTGTATAATGACTTAATGTTCAAAATATTAAAACAGGACAAAATTTCATGCAGTGGTATTCTAGGGCTACTACAATGTGAAATAATTAAATCTAAATAATGTCCTCAGAGATCAGCCTCTGGGTGAGATCAGGCCACTACGTGACGACTGAATCATCAAATCAGTTTTTCTTCTCACAACTTTTGCTGTAATAAATGTGCTTCAGAAACACACGGTTATAGCAGCCAGAGAAACATTAAAGTTAAGAAGTCAAGGGTCCATAACGGTGACTTCAATCTTTATTATTTTCAATAAAACAGCGCTTAGGCTTCCTGGAGGCTCAGTGAGGGCTGCCCGTGCAGGGCCAGTGCTAAGGGGCCAATGTTTTGCCAATGAACAAATTCTCAGGGGCCCTGCGCTGGCAGCCCGTAAAGGGCCAGTACAGGCTTGTTTGCAGGGTTGTCAGTAACTTAATAAAACAAGGAAACCTCAAAATGTAGATCAGTATGCAGGTGGAAGGATATCAGAATGAAATACATACACCTCTCTCTTATTATTGTATACCGGTGCACACCGCCCAAATGATTACTCATTCCAAGTTCCCATCTTTTTCTACTAATATGTAGTTTGTTGGTTTCATAACAGAAAAAATGGATACACGTGTGTAACAGGAACAAAGACAATGAGAAATTTAAGTGGTTTTATTTTGCATTTACATTCTTGTGACATTATATTGCTGTGAGGAACACTTAAAAATGTTGATCTTTATTATTTAACGAACTTCTTGATGTTTGCTGATGTTTGTTTGCTTTTTCAGACAATTTTTATAAAATTGTACAAGTAAGCCCCATACTTGTGAAAACACACAAAAATGTAATATAATTTCCTTTGTGGTCCTTTTTATGTCCAATACAAACTATTATTTGCATGTGTTTCTCATTTGTTTCTGTTGTTGTTTTTTTAAGAAATCCCTATTAGGTTATATGGCACAAATCTTCACTCAGTTTTTCACCACACGCATGTACTATAAGGAAAATAAATATGGGAGGACACACACAATCACAGTTCATTTTGCCAGTTGCTAACGTTTTGTAAAATGTTACTTTTACCATTTACTTTTTTTTTGAGTCTGTGGCCCTATACAAAAGTTTAATTACATGGACAAATGTTTGTTGAATTAAACATTAATAAATCTATTAAAAAAAAATCTAACAAAACATAAGTGTGTAGCCATTCACAAAATCTCACAGATTTTTTTCGTTCAACAACAAACATTTAAATATGTATTTCACCAATAATTTAACTCTGAACATCGTTGATATGTTTTATTATTTGTATTTGAATATGTCTGCAAATTTCTGATTTTAGCGTGTGAATGGGACTTTTATTTTGGAGGGGAGATATGACATCATAAGGCTGTGCCACACTCCTGCTCTGTTGTGATGTGTCTGAAGAAAGGTTTGTGTTTTGAGCATTTGAACTGTTCAGCACTTTATGCTTCTAATGAGAACTCTTATAATGAATGTTTTATTACGGAATGCAACATTGTAATGCTTTGTATAACATTTTAGAAGGTTTTTTTTTTTTTGTTGAGCAACACAAAACATTTAACACATTTAGTTTGGATTTATTTTCTTTCTATTAATTATTCTCATCTTGTCCAAACTCACAGAAAAGAAAAACATCCACAGGACACACTATTATAAAGATGGCATTTATTAAAGAGGAAAGTGCAGACATAAGGATTGCAGAAGTATTCAGCATCAAACATGAAGATACTGAGGAACAAACAGGTTGGTTTCTTTCTCAAAGCTGAACTCAGTCATTTGATTTATACTCACAGTACAGCTCTACAGAAATGAATGATATTTCTGAAGAATGTCATATGATTTTCCTAATTATGGCTTTTGTTTGACCTGGAGTGTAGGCTAAAGGGATAGTTCAGCCAAAAATTAAAATTACTCCATAATTTACTCAAACTCAAGCTATCCTAGGTGTATATGACTTTCTTCTTTCAGACGAACACAATCAGAGTTATTTAAAAAAAAATATCCTGGCTCTTCTAAGCTTTATAATGGCAGTGAATAGGGGGTTAGATTTTGATGGTCATTCGCATTTGACTTGCGTTAACTTCCGTGATGTAGTGCACACTCCTATGATGTGCTATGCAACACTACGCATTCTAAGCACATGAGCTGCACAGCACAACATAGGAGTGTGCACTACATCACAGAAGTTAACGCAAGTCCAATGCGTATCTGCATGGATCCAGAATTTAGTTGTTTTGCTTTATAAAGTTTTAAATAAGGATATTTGTCTTACACAAATGCATTGATTCACTTCAGAAAGCCTTTATTAACCTCTTGGAGCTGTGTGAAGTACGTTTTATGATCGCTGGGTGATTTTTGAGCTTCAAAATTTAATCTCCTATTCACTACAATTATAAAGCTTGGAAGACGTGGGGTATTTTTGGGTCAGTCGTGGCCTAGTGGATAGAGAGTCTGACTTGTAACCCGGAGGTTGGGGGTTCGAGTCTCAGATCCGGTGGGAATTGTAGGTGGGGGGAGTGAATAACCAGCGCTCTCTTCCACCCTCAATACCACGACTGAGGTGAGACCCTTCATCAAGGCACCGAATCCCCAACAGCTCCCTGTGCACTGCAGCAATATGGCTGTGCGTGCGTGCGTGCGTGCGTGAGCACTTTGGATGGGTTAAATGCAGAGCACAAATTCCGAGTATGGGTCACCATACTTGGCCACATTCACTTCACTTTTTTTTCATAATTCTGATTGTTTGTCTGAAAGAAGAAAGTCCTATACACCTAGGATGGCTTGAGGGTGAGTAAATTATGGGGTAATTTTCCTTTTTGGGTGAACTAACCTTTTAATTTGTATTTGTCTCTATTCACCTTAGACCTGAAGGTGATGAAGCACATGAGGACAGTGTGGATGAAAGAGGAGAGTCAAGAACTGAATGAAAATGAAGAGAAGTACCTGGTTGAGAAAAATCCTGATTTCATAACGGAAGAAAAATATTTTAGCTGCTCGCAGACTAAAAAGACTTCCACACGAAAAAGAGCTCAGAGGACCAGAACTAGAGGTTTCTCCTGCCAACACTGTGGAAAAAGTTTTACTCAAAATGAAACCCTTAAAATACACATGAGAATTCACACTGGAGAGAAACCTTTCACCTGCAAACACTGTGGAAAGAGTTTTACTCATAAAGGAAACCTTAAAATCCACATGAGAATTCACACTGGAGAGAAGCCTTATGCATGCACTCAGTGTGGAAAGAGTTTCACACAAAGTGAAAGTCTTAAAATCCACATGAGAGTTCACACTGGAGAGAGGCCATACACATGCCAACAGTGTGGAAAAGGTTTCAGACAAAACGAAAGTCTTAAAATCCACATAAGAATTCACACTGGAGAGAAGCCTTTCACCTGCCAACAGTGTGGGAAGAGTTTCACACAAAAAGAACATCTTAAAGTCCACATGAGCGTTCACACTGGAGAGAAGCCTTTCACTTGCCAACAGTGTGGAAGGAGCTTTACAACAGCAAAGAACCTCAGGTGTCACATGAGAATTCACACCGGAGATCACATGTGATCAGTGTGGAAACAACGGGTGCTTCTCAATATCCCTCCTCGCTCCTCCGTCCTCCATCCTATGACTCAGAAACCGATCGAGCTCAGCCATATTGAAGGACATCTCAATGTACTAATTGCACCATGAGGAGGCGAGTAAGGAGCCTTCCAGAGGAGCTTTGATCGAGGATACACGGGTGTATCCTATGCGGAAGTCTTCTTCATCGAAAAACCTGACGCACGTGTAAATTCTCCTCCCCCTTCTCATTTGTTGTAATAATTTTAATTTATATTTTACCTTTGCAATTTATATAAACCATACATGTCATATGCAGGTGCATCTCAATAAATTAGAATGTCGTGAAAAAGTTAATTTTTTCTTGTAAGTTATTTCAAAAAGTGAAACTTTCATATATTTTAGATTCATTGCATGTAAAGTAAAATATTTCAAAAGTTTTTTTGTTTTAATTTTGATGATTAGAGCTTACAGCTCATGAAAGTCAAAAATCAGTATCTCAAAATATTAGAATATTTACATTTGAGTTTCAATTAATGACCATCCCTACAGTATAAATTCTGGGTATCTCTTGTTCTTTGAAACCACAATAATGGAGAAGACTGCTGAGTTGGCAATGATCCAGAAGATGAACATTGACTTACCCTCCACAGAGAGGGTAAGTCACAGAGGGTCATTACTGAAAGGTGTGGCTGTTTACAGAGTGCTGTATCAAAGCATATTGAATGCAAAGTTGACTGGAAGGAAGAATTTGGGTAGGAAAAGGTGCACAAGCAACAGGGATGACTGCAAGCTTGAGAATACTGTCAAGCAAAGCTGATTCAAACACTTGGGAGAGCTTCACAAGGAGTGGACTGAAGCTGGAGTCACTGCATCAAGAGTCACCACGCTCAGACGTCTTCAGGAAAAGGGCTACCAAGCCACTTCTGAACCAGAGACAACATCAGAAGCGTCTTACCTGGGCTGTGGAGAAAAATAACTCAGTGGTCCAAAGTCCTCTTTTCAGATGAAAGTAAATTTTGCATTTCATTAGGAAATCAAGGTCCCAGAGTCTGGAGGAAGAGTGGAGAGGCACAGAATCCATGTTGCTTGAAGTCCAGTGTGAAGTTTTCACAGTCAGTGATGATTTGGGCTGCCATGTCATCTGCTGGTGTTGGTCCACTGTGTTTTCTGAAGTCCACGGTCAACGCAGCCATCTACCAGGAAATTTTAGAGCACTTCCATTAGGGATGTGCGCTACGACTAATTTGACTGTCGTTTAAATGGAAGTTTTTAATCCGACTAGTCTAAAAGCTAGAAACCCCCCAAAATGGCAAAAGAAAAAAAAACTGTGCGTGTCTATATAACAGTTGAAATACGAGATCATTGTACCGGATATATAGGGACAATAGCCCAGTAGGAGAGGGGAGAAGAAAAAGCAAAAAATAGGTTTAGCAAGCGTCCATGTCCATCCTGCCATCATCCCCTCCTGGGCAGCTTATTTATTCAGATCGGCTGGAGCAATGCAGAAATGGAAAATCAATCAATAGACTGACAGAATTCTTCATTTTCATATAATGTTAGCCAACATATTAAAACACATATTAAAACAAAAGTAAAAAAACAATAGGAAAGTTTATCAAGGAATAGCATTAAAACGGCTTTTAAAAATGTACTTCATGTTGGCTATATTGTCTAAAAACAAAACAAAGCTTGTTTTACTTACTCAGACCGTGCGCATTTGTTCAGTGAATTTAACATGTTAACGTGGTCTGGTGAAAGACGGGACTAGAGGCGATTCTGCACTTGAAAAAAAAAAGCACTCGGCAGGAACTAAAGTCACAGGCATGAAGAGAAATAACGTTACAAGCAAGCAGACAGTTTCGAAAAGAGCCTGGAAATCCCGCACCACCACCGAAGTGGGTCTTCGTTTAGAGGAATAGATGGCGCGGATAGGATCGCGGACCGCAGCGGCAGGTTGTAGTGTATGACATGATTGACATTTGGCTTTGGCTAGCCTCCAAGCTAACGCATACATGCCTGTATTGAATATGATTACGCATCGCTCCAGTAAAGTTATTGTAAGCCATTTTGACATTACACAGTTTACACAAAACCTTTCCATTTCCTTGTAATTCAAAATGATCCCACACCTTGCTGGTCTTTCGCGTGGTCATTTTGAGCTCGCCGCAACTGACATGAAGAAAACGTATGAGGTAAAAATGTAGTTTCCGCCCAGATACGCTTTTAAAAATATTTATATATTTAAATATTTTGATATGTATTCTTTTTCAAAAGTTTTATTTTAAATGTTCTTTAAAATGTTTTAAATGTAACGTTAAAATGATGGTAATTTGAATGATAAAATCATCGTTTTTTTCTCTCTCGTGTAATCGACTATTGTTTTCAGTGTCGACTAGTGGGAGCTGTACCGTTTAGTCGACTAGACCCGCACATCCCTAACTTCCATGCTTCCTTCTGCTGACAAGCTTTATGGAGATGCTGATTTCATTTTCCAGCAGGACTTGGCACCTGCCCACACTGCCAAAGGTACCAAAAGCTGGTTCAATGACAATGGTGTTACTGTGCTTGATTGTCCAGCAAACTCACCAGACCTGAACCCCATAGAGAATCTATCGGGTATTGTCAAGAGGAAGATGAGAGACACCAGACCCAACAATGCAGATGAGCTGAAGGCCACTGTCAAAGAAACCTGGGCTTCCATACCACCTCAGCAGTGTCACAAACTGATCACCTCCATGCCACGCCGAATTGAGGCAGTACTTAAAGCAAAAGGAGCCCCTACCAAGTATTGAGTACATATACAGTAAATTAACATACTTTCCAGAAGGCCAACAATTCACTAAAAATGTTTTTTTTATTGGTCTTATGAAGTATTCTAATTTGTTGAGATAGTGAATTGGTGGGTTTGTTAAATGTGAGCCTAAATCATCACAATTAAAAGAACCAAAGACTTAAACTACTTCAGTCTGTGTGCATTTAATTTATTTAATACACAAGTTTCACAATTTGAGTTGAATTACTGAAATAAATGAACTTTTCCACGACATTCTAATTTATTGAGATGCACCTGTATTCTTTTAGAGCAGGAATGAAAGTCTGATTGTGAAAAGTTGATCTTCACCACTGGGAATGGCAGTACTGGCACACATTATACATATACATACACACTTACCTCATTCCAACCCCTGCTGTTTAGCCATCGGAGAGCGGGTGCACACATAATCTCGATGGCACACGGACATTTCACACACTCTTCTCCCCCTTTACAGTATACATATCCCCGGATAAACCACACAGACACACTGTTGTTAGTTTGAAGTTTTATTGTTAGTTCGTTTTGTCTTGTGTGGGTGTGTGTGGGAAGTAGTCGGACTCCCACGTTGCGCCGGCGAAACCAAACAATCGAGTGGCGCCTGCTTATGACATCACAGCCTTTTCCACAGACGGCACAGGAGATTGATTTACGGTGTAAATATTCTAACACACGGGTTCGTTTAACAGCAGAATTTAAACCATTCACATTCAGTGATAAAATATTTAGAGTATGCACTGAATATTCATAATCCTAAGATTGTATTCAATAAATGGAAAAAAAGCAGAAGCACTTCCATTCTGTAAATAGCATGTAAACGCTGATGTGCATTTTAGATACCAGACCTCCTAGATGAAAAATCCCTTTAGAAATAAGGTAAAATAAATAAAAGTATAAATGTCTGTTGTAAAAAATAAAAACAACATAAAAACATGAACAACCGACAACCATAAACAAGGAACAACTCAGACCGCACATTACCGAAAACATAGGTCTGACTGAGCAACAAAAATTAGTGATGGTTTGTGACCGATCCACTCCAACGCAAGACATGTCTCCCGAAAGGCTCACACAGCCAAAAAATAATAATAATTTTTAATTAAACCTACTCTCCATTAGTCCCCTTCAAAAAAGAAAAAAGGAGTGTCAGTCTTACCAGCAACGAGATCGTTGTACCGGATATATAGGGACAATAGCCCAGTAGGAGAGAGGGGAGAAGAAAAAGCAAAAAATAGGTTTAGCAAGCGTCCATGTCCATCCTGCCATCATCCCCTCCTGGGCAGCTAGGGCCATGTCCATCCCAGCCGTCAAGTCCCTCCCCGCCGGGCCGGAGAGACAGCGGCCGCTGTTCCCCCGCCCCCCCGCAGAGCTGCGGCATACATCTGCTGCTGAGACAGGGAGCTGATAAAATCCTCCGCTTTCTGAGGAGAATCAAAGCTTTTCTGCTCCCCTTTGTGCCGTAGTTTAATTACCACCGGATAGATGAGGAAGGGCTGTAGACCAAGCGCTGTCATCTTCTTCAAAACCGGACCAAACGCCTTTCTCCTGATCGCTGTAGCTGGACTAAAGTCGGGAAAAAATAGAAGTGTGACATTGTCCTGTGCGCATTTCACCGGATAAGCCTGCCTGGCACCTTTCAAGATTTCCGATCTGTCATGCCATCTTAGTACACGGAAGATGAGAGTGCGCGGCCGATCGGAGCTCCTCCCTCCATCATACACGTGATGCGCCCGGTCAATCTCAATGTCACGGCCCCTCAAGGAAGGAATCCACTTGGAAATATTAACTCTGAGGAAACCGGCTGAGTCGGGACCCTCCGCCCCCTCCGGCAGCCCCACCAGTCGAACGTTGTTCCTCCTGCACCTATCCTCAATATCCGTCATCTTCTCTGTGAGTCGCTCCAGCTGATTTCTTAAATCCGTGACTGCCCTCCTATCCTCACGCGCAGCTACCTGAACAGAATCAACGCGGTCACGTGTCTGCTTCGCCGCGGTAGCTATGGCCTCAAACTCCTCTCTTAGCTCTTTAACAGACTTATTGGTCGCTTGTATGTCCTCACGCAGTTTGCGCAATTCTGGAATCAGCACAGAGTCCATCGCATCTCTTACTGCCGAATTCAAAGTGCTTTGCTGCTCTTTAAGTGCTAATTTAATGCTGTTAGCAATAGCATCGTCGAGGTCCTCTCTGGAGATGGTGGCATCTCTGAATTTTTTCTTCATTGGCGACCGCTCAGTCTCTCTTTTCCGATCCCACTTGTCTGCTGAAGCACTCATGATGGGTCCAATGCAGAGTGGTTTAAAATTTACTGACAGGATTATACAATATGTGGCAAAGTGAGCAGAGCGAAAGACTAAGCCTGCATCGCCGTCGAAGGGTCACGTGATCCCCCTCCACTATAAAGTATTTGAGGACATTTTGAAGGCTGAATTAGCAGCAATGTGCACTGAATTGGCCTCTCACATGACTACAATCCAGAATATATGCTATAAAGTCGACTTTTTAATCGGGGAACAGAGAGAGCAGAAAAAGTGATCAATGAACACACTATGCATCTGGATGCCCGCGAGCAGCAGGTGACTGATTTACAAGACCGCAACAGACACAGTAATCTCCACCTGCTGGGACTACCTGAAGGCGCCGAGAAGGATGACCCAATTGGCTTTCTGAAAAGGTCACTACCGATCTGGATCCCATCACTTGCGGGCAGAGATATCGAAATTGAACGTGCGCATCGAGTTTACTCCAGAGCTTCAATGGATCACTCCAAACCGTGAGTGTTTCTCTTCAGACTGTTACGCTACAACGACAGGAATTTGATTCTTAATGAAGCAAGACGCCGCGGTCCTGTGAAAGCGGGTGACGGTGCGATGTTGAGCTTCTTCCCCGACTTCTCTCCCGTGACGGCAAAGAAGTGGAGTTCCTTCAGCCCAATACGGAAGGAATTGAAAGAGGCAGGTCTGCAGACCTTTCTTCAGTATCCAGCTACGCTGAAGATCGTCATGAAACACGGCGTGACCAAACTAATGCACTCACAGGACGAAGCGCGTCAATTCCTGAGCTCCATTTCTGCTCCTCATTCTCCTGGGATGGACGTGGCATAAGGGTTTGATAATACCGAGTGACTCGAATTCTGATTTATTAATTTAGAACTTCATGTGACAATTGGCTACTGGCAATTCTTCATGTAAGCTAGGAAATTTGGTATCACTAATGAACAGTTTTCACCCCAGTCTGTAAAAGTTTTATGGGGTGGGTTTTCTTTATGTTAATGGATTTTTAAAGGCAGACTTGAGTTAATTAATTTGCTGTGGTATAACTTTCTCTCATTTGTTCAGTTCACTTATTTATTTGATAGTAATGACTGAAATTAATATAATTAGTTGTAATGTCAATGGTTTAAATGGCCCCCATAAACATACAAAGTTTTTACAACTACTGCGACAAAAAAAGGTTGCTTTGATCCAGAAAGCTCATTTGTGGAAGGATGATGTTCCTGGTTGCAATAATAAATATTACGAGGTGGTCTCTTTTGCTGTTACTGACAATAAAACTAAAGGTGTTTTGATAACTGTTTGAAGAAATTTAAATATTTCCATTTTAGACAGAAATGGTGATAATGCCGACATAATTTCCTGTACATCCCTTGTGAAAAATAATTCTCCCCATTGATAATTCTGTTGTTTCTGCTTCAGTTGTTTGCTTTTTTCTCCTCAAACAATCATGCAGACCATTGTCCATAACAACTATCTGGTCTAAGGATATCAGTGGTGACTTACAAACTTTGTTTTCTGATCAGATTTGGGAGACAATCACATCATTCTCAAAGAGCCCAGATCATCGGATGATCCATTTGAAATTGCTGCATGGACTTTGTCTGTCCCCTTTGGGGCACTTCTGTCTGCATGTATCGCCTTTCCCAAATTGCAGTTTATGTCCACGGAATGCACTCGGTTGTAATGTAATGTAAGGGAAACAGGTCAATTTAGCTCAAAGGGAATCATTTATGATTTTATAGGGAATTTGAACAGACTCACTGTTTCACGGCTGATCACTAAGTCAGCAGCGATTCACTGAACGAGCCGTATAACATCAACTCTGCACTGGATATTAAAATCCCAAATATAGTGAAAACACTATTTAATAGCACAGTAACAAGATTGGAAGTTTAAGGCATTAACTTGTAAGCACAAAACACAAGATACTTCTCTTTTCAATATAAATAAGATTTTATTGGATAAATCTAAGACATGTAAACTAATCTAACACATGAACACACATTCACACGTTGCAAAAAGAGAGAAAGTGAGGAAAGGATGAGTTTAGAGAATGAAAATGTGAAATCCCAAGTTTACAGCAATGTGCAATTGCATAGACCTGAACAACCATCAATCACTTATTTAACCCTCGCATTGAGTTTCTCAATGAGGCTAAAATTTATATTAAATGCACCAGCTCAGTTAGAATCTGGAGGTTACTTGGCATTGCCTTTGTGTTAAGGGATTCCCTTTTGTGTCTTCTTTGCAGAAAGGGGGTTTCCCGAGGTTGCTGATTGGCTGACAGTTCAGTGGTTGTTAGTAGTGAAGTCTTGGGCATTGGCTGAAGTTGTGGTCTGGTTGAAGTTTGAAGTGGGTGCAGTCGGCGTTGGACTTTGCAGCAAAATTAACTTTTGAACACGAAACTCAAAGGAAAGAAAAGAGACTAAAGTAAAAGAATAAAAGGATGTAACAAGACTAGGTGGATTTTCTTCTCATCGTGGTAGCAGCTGGCATGTAAGCCAGAGCACGCTCAAAGAGCGCTAAAAAGCAGTGTCGAAACGCGGTGGCAAAAGTCAAAAGCAAAAAGAAGAAGAGGCAGATTTGATGATGTCCTGAGTTTTTAAACTCGGCTTTTGGACACGTCCCAATGGGTGTCTTGACCAATTAGATATGATCTTAGCTCGTTTCTCCTCCCCATCCATAAAATCAGCATGTTATCTGGTCAGTCACATGTCTGAACTTTACACGCTCTTGCAAAGTATATTTTTGGATGTGATTTATATAACCAGAATATGATGCATTTGACAAAGAAGTAATTGAAAGAAACGTTTCAAGCATGATTTTTCTCATACATACCAAACACGCATATGAATCCTTCAGCTATTCAATAATTATTAAAAAGACATACACAATATGTGATTAACATGATAGCCAATTGTGTGGGTTATATACATGATATGGAGTTATGCATAGAAATGATTAGTTGCTCACAAGTCCTTTTAAGATGTTTTTAGGTGCATAAGAAAAAGAAAGTCTCTGTGTAGTTCTATGTAGAACAAAAGACATGTGCTGTGAAGACCAGAGAGAGGTTAAAAGGTCTCCTAAGGAATTTCAGTCTCAGTCTTTGTCTTGTGGGGGAACCAATCCAAGCAAGTCTGTAGCTTGTGATTTCTATCACAGATTTACATGTGACGGTCACGCGGTGCATCTCTTTGACCATTAATCTTGATTACTTGCCCCAAATTTAACAATCTCCTTCCTCAGCTGGAATTATCAATAAGTATTCCTTTTGTTTTAATGTTGCAAGCTGCTCACTGACAGAGTTGGTTGGTTCGCTTGCTTCAGACAGGCTGGTGCTAAGGATCTGATTTATGACATGTTCCTGTTTTCTTGGGGCCTCTCTGTGGAATTTGCTCTTTTGGTGGTTCTAACACCAATCTGATCAATTCTTCGATTCTTAAATGGTCTGATTCATTCTGATATCCTACATGGTGCATGTTTTTTTTTCTTTGAATCATTTTGTTTCTTCTTTTTGATGTGTAGTTTTTGTATCACTATGTTATTTTTTTCATGTGTTTGAGTTTTCCTTCAAATAAAATTAAAAATAATTGTTCACAAAAAAATGCTTCCCACATGCAGTGCAGTGATATGGTTATTCTCCAGTGTGGATCCTCTCGTGTCTTTTCAGATGTGATGAATTACTGAATCTCATGTCACAGTGTGAACACTTATAAGGTTTCTCTCCAGTGTGGATACTCTCATGTGTTTTCAGGTCTCCTGACTGAATAAATCTCATGTCACAGTGTGAACACTTATAAAGTTTCTCTCCAGTGTGGATCCTCTCGTGTCTTTTCAGATTTGATGACAGACTGAATCTCTTGTCACAGTGTGAACACTTATAAGGTTTAGCTCCAGTGTGGATCCTCTCATGTATTTTCAGATGTGATGAATTACTGAATCTCATGTCACAGTGTGAACACTTATAAGGTTTCTCTCCAGTGTGGATACTCTCATGTGATTTCAGGTCTCCTGACTGAATAAATCTCATGTCACAGTGTGAACACTCATAAGGTTTCTCTCCAGTGTGGATCCTCTCGTGTCTTTTCAGATTTGATGACACACTGAATCTCTTGTCACAGTGTGAACACTTATAAGGTTTATCTCCAGTGTGGATCCTCGCATGTGTTTTAAAATTTGAATACCGATTGAATATCTTGTCACAGTGTGAACACTTATAAGGTCTCTCTCCAGTGTGGATCCTCGCATGTGTTTTAAAATTTGAATACCGATTGAATATCTTGTCACAGTGTGAACACTCATAAGGTTTTTCTCCAGTGTGAATCATCTCATGTCGTTTTAAAAACTCTGCTGAAGTAAAAGTCCTCCCACACTCAAAGCACATGTACTCTCTCACAGCAGTATGTATTTTCTGATGTTCTTTCAAATTTTGTAGACACAAAAAACTGTTACCACACAAATGAGATGAATATGGCTTCTCCTTTATATGAACTTTCAGGTGTGTTCTCAGATATGAAGCCCTCAAAAATGTTTTGCCGCATTGATCACATGTGTACAGTTTCTCTCTAGTGTGGATGTTCATGTGGCCCTTAAGGTGTGCTGATTGTGTGAAACTCTTCCCGCACTGATCACAAGTGTACGGTTTCTCTCCAGTATGAACTCTCATGTGATGCTCAAGACTTGTTTTGCATGTCAAACTCTTTCCACACTGAGTGCAGATGAAAGATTTATTGGCTCCTCTGTACATTAAATCTTTCTGTTTGGTTTGAGAGCAACTCAAATGTTTTTCTCCAGTTTTGACATTATTTTTCTCCTCAACTTCACTTGATTCTTCATTCTCCACTTTTTCTTCAGTCAACTCTGAAATAAAATTAAAAATGGTTCATTTTCAGTAACTTGTAAAAAGCTGAGAAATGTGAACATAAAAGTTAACCCTGATGTAACAGTGCAGGGCTCCAGACTAACATGTGAGATCAGCGCCCCTAAATTCTACAGATGAGTAAATTTGGTAGCGCTGGGTAGAGGCCTGCATGGGCCTCAAATATAGGTCCGACGCCTTATCATAATTCTTGTCCTACTCCGACACGAGCCAGTCTTTTTTTATCCCTTCTCCCAAAACAGCTTATACTACTGTTTCAGATAATAAATTAGTTTTGTTTTGTATGTAATTGCAAAGTAATTATAAGCATTTTTTGTTTGTTAAGCCCCTGGGGTCAAAGCCCGCACTGGTGCGGTCTGTCTCTTATTTTCTTTATGACCGCAAAAATAACTAAAAATACTCTGTCAGTTTAGATCGTACAGATAAGAATAAGGTATCGTTTGAAACTGCAAAGGATCTACTTTTATTTGTCTATAGACATAACAACATAACGAAACAATGTGCTTTTCTAAAATAAAGAAAATAAACAGGGTGTGTTCTCTGCTGTCTCGGTCACCTCTCTTCAGAGACACCTACAAATAAAACAACCTGAATCTCTGCAAATACTTGCTTCAAAGTAATTAGAAATATATGTATAGAAAGCTTGAAATGTCTACTTTTAAATGAAGTCACATCCAAAACAAATATTATGTGTTAAAGTAATCCATATGAAACCAATGCGATGTCCAGTTTTCCAAATCATTATATCTAATGAGATCATGCCCACGAGCCGATCACGCTTTTCAGCTTAAAGTTCACTGGCATATGCATCGTTTTGTGCAGATGCAAGTTGTAATGTTACGTCTATGTTATGTATCTAAGGTATCAGATTAATATCATAGGTAGTGTCATAGAACGGGTTTCAGTTTATTGGCATAAAGTCAGCTTCACCTCAGGCAGCTATTTGTTTTTAGATGCTTCTTTTTTAATAACATTGCTGCATCATAATCATAAACTAACAGTGTTCTAATCATGTGTTCATGTTTTCATAGACATGTTTTCATGTCATTTTTATTTTTAACATTCATTTTCATAACAGTCTTCAGATATTTTCATTATCTCCATTATGGCCATGCCCCGCCCCCTGCCCCGTCCCCCGAGTACTCGATTAATCGTTTTTGAAACCTATCGATGATCGAAAAAAGAAATTGCCAAAAATGCCCATTCCTAGTGTAAAGTCAATATTACATATGTGTTCCGAGTTTGTCACACCACAGAAAAATGTGTTATTAGCCACCCAGCCAAATTTGAATGCTAAAAAAATGACAAGTAAATAAAATAAGTTATCAAAATCTTGAAAAAATAAGCCTTATTTCCTAGCAGCACTGAAACCACGCCCACTCACGGGAAAGCAGCCAACTCTCAACTGTCTTCCTCTAGCAGCTTAATTTAAATTAGGAGACCGAGCTCAGTTGTTTTGTAAATTATTGCAACCAAGTATTAACGTGACGAAGTCATAGCTAGCTAGCAAACTGTAGGCTGTAGTAACTAACGGTAATGACAGTAACTCGCGATGGAGCGGACGAACCACTGATGCTAATGCACTCTAGTTATTACAGTGTTTCCCCTGCCATTACATTAGGGCGCCCCCCCCCCCCAACAGCACCTCCCGCCCCCTTGAAGATCAAGTTAATTTTATTTAATTTTTTCTATAGAGGATGTGAATCTATGTCATGCCGCGTTGTAAGCTGGGGCGCCGCTACCATTTTGAGAGGATCACCCTCTGCTACAAATGCTGAAATTAATACAGATACCTGCTTATCTATTGTTTTGTTTTTGCCTTTAAATTTCTTCTATTCCCTGCAAACGATCCCATAAAGAATGTGAATATTTAACTTAATCACTTCGCATGATAATTAGATTTTTTTTCTCTTACGTTTTGTAAAATTTAGTTTACTTTCATCTGATTAGCGTGAAAACAGTGTCACCCGCTGGACGCTCAATGCTGCTTCAGCCGTCATATGCAGTGTTGGGCAAGCTACTTGGAAAATGTAGTGAGCTAAGCTAACAGTTACTCTTCATTAAATTAAGCTTCACTACACTAAAGCTACAGCCCTGGGAAATGTAGCAAGCTAAGCTACAGCAACATGGCAAAAGTAGCTTACAACATCTAAGCTACTTATCATCTATCACCTCCACGCTCAAAACAGTGGAGATGATTGTGGACTTCAGGAGAAACACCTCTGCTCTCCCCCCACTCACCATCATGAACAGTACTGTGACTGCAGTGGAGTCATTCAGATTCCTGGGCACCACAATTTCTCAGGACCTGAAGTGGGACACTCACATATTGTCAAAAAGGCCCACCAGAGGTTATGCTTCCTTCGCCAGCTGAGGAAGTTTAACCTGCCACAGGAGCTGCTGAAACAGCTCTATTCTGCCATCATTGAATCCGTCCTCTGCACTTCATTAACTGTCTGGTTCAAGCTCAACTACCAAATCTGACCTCAGAAGACTACGGAGGGTAGTCCGGACTGCTGAGCGAATCATTGGTACAACCCTCCCCACTCTCCAAGAACTGTATTTATCCAGAGTGAGCAAAAGGGCTGGCAAAATCACTCTGGACCCCTCACATCCAGCACACTCCCTCTTTGAACTGTTGCCGTCTGGTCGACGCTACAGAGCTCTGAGCACCAGAACGGCCAGACATAGGAACAGTTTCTTCCCTCAGGCAATCCATCTCATGAACACTTGAACTCTTAACGATAAACATTAAACACACAACACTATCACACTTTTTATTTTTTATTCAACACACATACTTATTACATTTCAAGTTTGCACCTAACATACCTGTACATACTGAATTGTCCATTTTGTATATTTGTACATAATTTTTTTTATTATCTGTGTCCTGTCCTGTCGCTGTCATTCTGTCGCACTGTGGAGCTACTGTCACTAAAACAAATTCCTCGTATGTGCAAACATACCTGGCAATAAAGCTCATTCTGATTCTGGTTCTATTTTTAAAAAAATCATTTTTATATTGAACCGACATCATACCAAGTCATTGCTCTCTCAGTGATCAATAAAACTGTCAGTCAAGCAGATAGACAGGCATAATAGTTCAGTTTAATTGTTTATTCTACAACAAAAATCAGTATCATGTACAGGGCCGGATTTACCTCATACCCAATTTTTGCTGTTGGCCGGAAACCTCCTACTGGTAGTTGGTATTGTGGCTTAATTGCATAGATACGTTTATATAAAGGGTAACACTTAACAATAAGGTTCATTAATTAACATTAGTTATACTACAGGGCCGTTGAATGCTTCAATCTGATTGGCTGATGAACGTTCTAAGGTGTGCAATTATTTTCAGGGAAACGCACGGTGAACGTAGTTCCAGGCAGTTCTCGACCGCATTACAGTTCCGTATCACTTCGCCAAATGATTTCAGTTATTTCAAAAGGTCTTACAACAGCAATACAACCAAAACCAACAAGACACTGGCCAAATACATAAATATAGTAAGCAATGGGATAAAAACGACAGATCATTTCCATGGTTTGCCACAAAATTACGTTTTATTATGTACATAAAGCGCATACTCTTATTTCTCCCGCTCTCTCTCCCTCACAGACACACACAGTTCACACACATGAAAACATACGCGCTAATGTTGTTAGCGCTGCTCTGACGACTTTGTCAGTAAATAGTTTAGCAACTTAAAAGTACATGACATTTCTCACAAGCGAAGCGAGATAACAACGGCACTGTTCGTGAGGAAAATGAACTTAAAGTTTCACTAGTAGGGACGCTGCTGCCGAACACTGATGAGAGACAGACTCAGAGAGGTACGTTAGGCTAATTCACGCACACTCAATCTCTCTCTTTCTCTCTCATAACTTAGTTATTAACTGCATTTGTCTGTTATCAACGGCTCAAGTCTCAGTTACTAGGTCTAAAATGACATTTTGGAATTAGCAACGGAGGCGATGGATGAGATGCGGAAGAAATAATCCTACTCACAATAGCGATTTAAGTACAAAAACCGGACAAATCCCTTTAAATACATCATCTCATCAATGTGTTGAGGTGTGGCAACCATAGTATAAGCGGAATAATTGACTCCGGACCGTTGAATTATTAGAAAAATAATGCACACCCGAGGTGTAACGGCCACTCCGCTTCGTGTCGTGGCCGCATTACCACCTTCGGGTGTGCATTATTTTTCTAATAATTCAACGGCCCGTCGTCAATTATTCCTTACTTAACTAGTGTAGTTAACATGAACTAAGAATGAACAATACTTCTGCAGCATTTATTAATCTTAATGTTAATTTCAACATTTACTAATGCATTATTAAAATCAAAAGTTGTGTTTGTTAACGTTAGTTAATGCACTGTGAACTAACATGAACTACCAATGAACGACTGTATTTTCATTAACTGACATTAGATTAAAAAATACTGTAGCCTTATAAATGTATTGTTCATTATTCACTCATGTTAGTTAATACATTAATGAAATCTTATTGTATAGTGCAAGGGTAGGCAACCTTTTCGGCATGACATGCCATTTTTATTTTTTCTGGTTAACCACTGTGCCAATAACACCCCCCAACCCACCATCCATCCACTCTGTGCAAAAAGTAACATTCAGAAGCTCATAAACTTCTTGTCAGTGCTGCCACGTGACTTTTATTAATTGATACTGAATTGTTACATTTTATTTCTCAGCAACGAGGGGGTAAAATCGCTGTTTTAAGTAACTAAACTCAGCTTCATTGTTTGTAGAGAGCGACACGCAGTTGATTCTCACATCTCTCTCTCTCTCAAAATGGCCATATTTGAGAAAAAAAAATCAAGTTGTTTGCATCACTGGATATAGTTGTCGGTCATTTAACATTTCTATCGTAAAACAGTTGACTAATATTAAATGATTTGCAGCTTCATCTTACCTCGCTCTCTTTCAACGTTAAACTGACACTTCGCGCTCAGCGTATGTATGTCAGTATGCAGTTTTCCCTTTTGCTCGCGTGCCAGCGATTATCCCTCTGCATGCCACTGTTGGCACGCGTGCTGTAGGTTGCCGTAACCTGGTATAAATGTATAGGCCTACAGATAGGCTACGTTTATTTGCATCATTGCATGTGTCGTTATAGCTATTATTAACATTTCACCAAAATCAAGTTCAAATACAAAGTTTTTGACCAGCGAATGTTTTTTCCCCATCATTACCACCACATCAGTACGTGCATCGCATTTACGTTTTCATGAACTTGCAGGTTATACAGTTTTCTGTCGCTATGTGGGCGCTCAGTTTTTTCTGTTATTTGGCCAAAATATCATATTATAAAAGACTCGGCAACAAATGAAAGAATAAGACACTCTTCTCTGCTTCTTAAAAACAACAACAAAAAACATTAGCCTTTATAAATATAGTGTTTCTTGAATAAAGAAAACACTACTTATTCAATCAACAGTTCTTTATTTACCTTCAGACTGCAAACAAGCTGAGAAGCTCCAAACTGCGCTCCGCACTTGGTTCACGAGAGAGGCGGGAGGAATAATGAGGTTTGACTGACAGTTTGAGGAGCCAATGCAGGTCACAGAGATGACGTACATTACGCAACCACTAAACAGCGCTGTGAGACCCAGTGAGAAGCGCTTGAATTCAGCCAAGAACACAAATGACTGGTATAAACTAGTATCAGTCGATATCAGTCAACTGATATAAACTAGTTTAAATCCAGATAAAACAGCGCTGACAAACAGCAGAAAAACACTGTGTGCAACGATACAGTCAGAAGGCTTTTCAATCTACAAATCACTATCGTTTACCATGGGTTTACTGTAGTAACACTAACTGCACCATGGTATTGTGGCAGAAATGTGGGGTATTTATATCAAATGTATTATATTAGTGCAGATGTGTATTAAATGTATTAAAGGAGTAATGGAATGTAATTACAGTATATTTTTGATTATAGGCTAGCGTTTGTGCATTTATAATAAATGTATTTAGACTACTGTTTTACATATAAATGGGCTACCTAGAAACCATATAGTTGCCTTTTTACCACAGTATTGAGGTGCTATATGTGTGGTTTTAACTCTGGCTATCATGATGTAAATGTATGCTACTATGGAATAACAATGGTTCATTTTAATAAAACTCAAACAGTCAGAAAAATTAAATTTCACCATATAAAAAAGGAGGTTGTTGCAATTTTTACAGATGTTACTGATTTTGATAATGAACAAATTTACATCTGCATCCTAACTCAAACTACTACTGTCAACTCAATGTCAAATGTGCATTTCTAAGGTAATAAAATATATATTATTGCACATATATATATATATATATATATATATATGTGGGCGTGTATAAATATAATACAGGTTATTTTTTTTTGGGGGGGGTCTCAGATTACCATATGTGTACGTAGACTTGGGTAAAGTTGGTTTTATATTGGCACATTCGGACTCCTGCATTCAATTACTCTGTTAAGCACACTAAAATAACTTTATTGCACATATAATTAGAAAGTTATTGAATGTGGAAATGTGTGAATGTTGTGAATGTGCGAATATAAAACCAACTTTACCCAAGTTGTACGTAGGGGGGGGGGCCCATGAAAAAAAGGTTGGGAACCACTGCTCTATAGCACCAGATCACAACAGAAGTCATTTAAAGTTACCTTTGCTATAGAACATTGCTCTGTTATTAAACAAACTAAATAGCCTTATGTTATTTATACGACAGCATGTCATTTCTCTCTCTACATGGCATGGCAGAGATCTGCCCGATATTTCTATATAGCTACATTATTACCTGAAGCTACTTGATGGCTCATGTCAAAATTATAATTCCACAATGTGCAAAATGCAAGATTTAAAGCTTTGTAAGCTTAATGTAACATTACCACAAACAGTCATTAAAGATGAATGAAGAATAAACACCAACCTTCTTGTTCCTCCTGTTTTATTCTCCAGGTTTCTGGTTCCTCCTGTTTTATTATGAAGTGTTCTGGTTCCTCCTGTTTTATTCTGCAGGGTTCTGGTTCCTCATGTTTTATTCTCCAGGTTTCTGGTTCCTCCTGTTTTATTATGAAGTGTTCTGGTTCCTCTTGATTTATTCTACCGGGTTCGGGTTCTGGTTCCTCGTGTTTTATTCTCCAGGTTTCTGGTTCCTCGTGTTTTATTCTGCAGGTTTCTGGTTCCTCCTGTTTTATTATGAAGTGTTCTGGTTCCTCTTGATTTATTCTACCGGGTTCGGGTTCTGGTTCCTCGTGTTTTATTCTCCAGGTTTCTGGTTCCTCGTGTTTTATTCTCCAGGTTTCTGGTTCCTCGTACTTTATTCTGCAGGGTTCTGGTTCCTCTTGATTTATTCTACCGGGTTCAGGTTCTGGTTCCTCATGTTTTATTCTGCAGGGTTCTGGTTCACTCGTGTTCTCCTCTTTAACAAACACCATCTTCACAGCAGCAGATCTCAGTTCAGATGATACTCCTCCAGATATTCCTGCTTGCTTCAAAAAACTTAGTCATGACTGTGAGGATGGGAATATTACAGGTTTACTGACCTGATTCAAAAACTGTATTTCTCAGTTTACAGAAACAACATTTCTAGCAGTTTGTATTGAGCCAGCATCAGGACAAAACAACAGAGATCACAGTGAAACTGAACTTCTTCCTCTGGGGTTTAATGGTGTTTGGCAGACAAACGAATGTGTTTTAGCGCCACCCGCTGGACTGGAGTGAAGCGACGAGAGGAGGGAATTATTTTAAGCCGATCTGCTTAAAATAAATGAAAAGTACTTTAAATTATAGACTCGCATGGTATTTTATCAGCATCAACAGTATTCGTGTGTGAGGATTAGAGGAGAAAAAGGAGCGAATTATTACAAAAAAAATGTCAATGAAAATCACACAACAGTTGCAGCATGTAAATATGGAAATTAAGATCAATGAAAACACGTGACAATGACAAGCCATAACCTAATAATAATAATGATAATAATAACTAAATCCAAGCACCACATCTCGGCCAGATTATGGGGTTTGAGGGGGTTTTGGGGCCCTGAAGAAGTTTTACATGCCCTGACATTTGTGTTTTTCAGTATCTTATTCAGTATCTTTTTTCAGTAATGGCTAAAGTTTAATCAGCACAAACTGGGCTACAATAATATGTGAGCATAGTTTTACTTAATTAATTTTTTAAAGTATCTGTACTTTACTGGAGTAGTTTTATTTTGACTTAACTTTTACTTCACTACATTCCAAAGCACAAGATTATGCTTTTTACTTCACTACCACAGCCGGCATTTCAAAGTTGATTCACCGGTGAATCAACGTCAGGTACCATGGTTGAATCAACGTTGGATTATGTTTCGATTTTGCAAATTGGATCAACGTTGATATTGTGACGTTGTTTCACCGTGAAATCATGACGTTGTTTCACCATTGAAATCGCGACGTTGTTTCACCGTCTTACCTTCAGCATTGGTGAATTAAGGTCGTTCTGTAGACGTTGGATTAACGTTGAATTATGTGTTGATTTTGCAAATTGAATCAACGTTGATAACACGACGTTGTTTCACCATCGTACTTTCAACATGAATGAATACACAACTGTACGTTCAATTACAACCTAGTTTGCATTTAGATCAACACTGTACACATACATGAAGCTTAAAAATCAAATGACTGGCAGCAATGGCTTTACAATCAACTTCAATAAACTACCACACGCTGAAAATGGTAAAACAGCAGTTTTATTTTGGAAACATACAGTATAAAACAGATGAAAATAATCCCAAACTTTAGCTTGCAGTGTTTGTGCTTGGATGTATTGTTAAAAACCTGTAAAATCCAAATACAACATTTAAAGACTCAGTGTTTGTACCATAACATGCATATTTTGCCCTGCACTTGCAAGAGAAACGCTTGTACTTTTTTTGACTGAAACCAGTTGATCTTTTATTTTGGAGGAAATCTATAGTTTCTGTGAAAACATGTTCTACTAATGTGTCTCATTACAAGAGATTTGTACATTTGTGCAGTGAGAACGTGTAGAACAGTTTGAGAATGGAACCTGCAACAGAAACCATGTCGGTGGTAAAGGATAGGACTGTCTGAGTTTTGTCAACAGCCAGAGGAAATTCTTTACGCAGGAAAAACGCTGTCTTGAATGAAATGCATTTAATATTTTAAGTAGAAATGTTTCTTCAAATTCTGATAAATTGTTAGAACCAACTGCCTTGCATATAGTGGTTATGCTTTGGGTGATCCTTGAAAGAGTCCCAGCTGTGGCAATGCAGAAAATCTGTGCCACATAAATCATTTTACTTTCACTTTGCGTGATTGGGGTGGAGTGTCTCAATTAACGGCGGAAGGAAGGAGGATATAAGGAAGCGTGTCGTACCTGAGAGGAATTGCGTCATCAGTAAGGTTTGCAGTAGTGAGAGTGAGGGGATTACCGTGCGATGTGGAAAGACTGCCATTTGTCGAACAGGTGCTTCCTGTGAGCGATGTCTGGTGCGTCGCGAAGTTCACTTGAGTTCCAAGCGTTGCACATCACGATCATCTGCTTTTAGTAATACTGTTCTGAAGACAAGTGACGGCTGTTCATCCACCTGTCCTGGTGTCTGACAAAACCCGCAACACTCTCCAGTTTCCTTTATGACTGCAAACTTGAGTTTTTTTCTTTGACTGTTTTTTTTTTTTTTGGAAATTAGTATTGTAACAGGTGGTCTTTGTTTTTTGCTATCCTGGGTTAATTTAAATTGCGTCAGGATTAATCCTGACTGGCGCCCGAACATTTATTTTAGAGTTTATCTAAGCTAGAGCGGCCACCACCGTTACAGAGTGGCGCCCGAACAGGGACCTGAAATATTGTGTATGTGAACAGGGACTTGAAATATTGTGTATGTGAACAGGGACCTGAAATATTGTGTATGTGAACAGGGACTTGAAATATTGTGTATGTGAAAAGGGACTTGAACCTGAACACTTGAACCTCTATCACCTGAATATTTATCACTTGAACATGAATTGTTTGTGTTGGGGAATTATTTAAACCTTATGGTTAATTATTATCATTGGTAAACCTTGAAATAACTTGTATTTTTTTTTTCTTTGTGCTTTTGTTTGACTGAAGTGTATCAGCTGGAAATCTAATTACTGAGAACTTGATGTTGCATCTTGAATGTGCTGTGTGAAATTGTGAGAAAACAAATATTGTGAAAAAAACCTGAAAATTGAGACTGTGGAAATTGTACTCTGTACTTTGTTTGTTTTTTTGTTTACATCCCCTGGTGCCCAAAAAACAGACACTCATTCCAATTCACTCATCTCATTTACTGATTATTCACACAACATTGACAAGCAACACCATACAAACATGGCCACTATCCCTTCTTCACCTTCAATATCTGTGGAAATTGAACCTCCCCCAGATATAGCAACTCCAGTCTGGCCACCTGTGCAACCAAGACCCGTTCCTCCACCTCAGTTTCCCACTTTTCACTTCACCCCAACTCAGTTCAGCAGTCCCCATCCCAGGTCTCAGGTGCACTTTGCCTCCATGCCTCCAGATGGCACTGCTTCATTTCAGCCAGAACCTATGCAACTTTGCACATCCACTGAAACTACACCATCTTCCTCAGTGTCACAGCATCGCCTGCCTGGTCACCTCCCAACTCCTGGAAAGGAAATTCGCCATTTGACTGCACAAGTTCAAGGTAACTGGGACAACTTTCATGAAGCATCAGGAGAAAACTGTGAATGAACTCACCCAGGAGCAAAAAACAGCCATTTCCCATCATGAAAAACAACTTGGAGACCTGACTGCAAAAATGGAGGCTAACCAGCAACAAATTCTCACCACATTAACTACAACAAAAGCGGATTCAGCAGATTCAGATCAACTAGTTAAAGCCATGAAAGTGATGATCTCACAAGAGATGAAAAAAATGGAGTGTACCTTGATTTCTGAAGTCCGTTTCATGGTGGATCAACTTCAGGTCGAACTTCAGAGAGACCTCAGAGCTACACAAAAGAACCTTCAAAAGGATCATGAGCAGCTCTCCACTGAATGTAATCAGTGCATCATTCAAATTGACCAGCTAACAACACAAGTAAATGAGCTTCAAACAAACATAGAGGAAGTCAAACGGCAAGAAAAGGAAATGGCTGATAACCAAAGTAAAGGGGTACAATCACCACCCAGTGCCATACTTACCGCACCCCCATCACCACTAGAAAATGTCCCAGAGTGTCCTCCTATTCCTGCTGGAAAAAGTGACCATTTAAAATTGACCTTTCCCACATTTGGAAGACCGTCGGATGACACTGATCCTCTGCTGTACCTAACAAGGTGTCAGGACTTCTTGGCATTGCACCCACTTGCAGAGACCGACCTCCTGGCAACCTTCCGCAGCGTACTCCACGGCACTGCACGTGACTGGTGGGAAGTCGCTCGATCTTCAGTAACAACATGGAACGAATTCGAGACCGCTTTCCTCTCAGCCTTCCTCTCCGAAGACTACGAAGATGAGCTGGCTGAAAGAGTCCGCACAAGGGATCAAGGAGAGAGAGAATCCATCAGAGATTTCGCCTTTACATATCGTGCTCTTTGCAAAAGATGGAGGCCTTCCCTAACAGAAAATGAAATAGTCAAAATGATTCTCAAAAATTTAAAACCTTTCCTCGCCAGTCAGCTACGTAGTCGTGTGAGCACCGTTGAGGAACTGGTAAAGCTGGGACATCAGCTAGAGAAGGACCATGAGCAGCAACTGCAATATGAAAAATGTATGAGCAGAAAATCATTGCAGGAAGTAACTCAAAAAAACATCAAACCCACTGACCAACCCCAAGTGCAATGTTGGAGATGTAAGGGACATCACTCACCTGGATGTTGTCCACTTTATGCCAACCCATCCACAAACCAACCTGCAAAACAGCAACATCCTTTCACCAGTCATCGATCATTTCATTCCCGCAAGTCTGGAGGTCAAGCAACTAGTAATTCTGTGACAGCTACAACAGATAAAAGATTGTCCACTTCCAAGAAATCACCCCTTACACCAACGCCTGTTTCTCCTGTTGTCATCCCACTACAGCTGATTGTTCCCATCTGCATTGGTGGGTGGTCTGGAAAGGCCATCGTGGACACAGGGGCCAGCTACACCATGATCCATGAGAGTTTGTGGAAAAATCTCTTTCCACAAGAGAACCTCCAACCTTGGTCTCTCGGTCCACTGTATTTGGCTAATGGCGAAGCAGAGGTGCCTCTAGGATGGATGCAGTTACCAATACATATTCACAACAACACTTTCACTTTACCTGTTGCTGTCCTTTCCCCTAAGGCACTCGCCTATGCTGTAGTTCTCGGACTGGATTTTATCTTCTTCAGTGGCCTACAAATCAATGTAATCGACAATAAATATTCATTTAAGTCCACCCCACAAGAAGATCATCCATTCCAACCTGGCAATGCAAGTGTACCTGATATTAGCCCTCAACGTCAAAAGACGGGACCACATGCAAAGACTTTTAACCAAAGCCTTTCACTGTTAAGTTCAATCCCTCCACCACAACCTGTATGCCGATCATCACCACTTGTCAGTACAGATGCACAATGTTTAATTGACAGTGCTGTGAGTGAAGCACACTTACCTCCTGCTGAAAAAAACAGACTGAGGAGAATCCTGGAGTCCAACACTCAGGTGTGCACCCTTCAACCAGGTCGTACTGATGTCCTGCAACACATTATTTACACACAACATCAAGTGCCTATCAAGCAACGGCCGTACCGCATGTCCCCTGCCAAACAAGCAGTGGTACAAGAACAACTTGTGGAGATGTTGAATGCAGGAATTGTGGAACCCTCACATTCTGGCTGGGCCTCCCCTGTCGTCCTTGTTCCCAAAAAAGATGGCAGCCTTAGATTTTGTGTAGACTACCGTAAGCTCAATACCATCACTGAGAATGATGCTTACCCACTTCCCAACATCACTGAGATCCTTGAATCTCTGTCTGGAGCAGCCATCTTTTCAACCATCGACCTAAACAGTGGCTACTGGCAGGTGGCTATGGACCCCCAGAGTAAACCAAACACAGCATTCATCACTCCATCAGGGCTCTTCCACTTTAATGTTATGCCCTTTGGATTAAAAAATGCACCTGCAACATTCCAGCGGTTAATGGAAACAGTACTGGGAGAATTACGAAGAAACATTTGCTTTGTCTACATAGATGATATCATATACTCACCATCTGTAGCTCAGCACTTCAAGGACCTCCAAACTGTTCTCCATCGACTGCAGGAAGCTGGATTGACCATAAACCTTAAAAAGAGCAAGCTCTGCCTTAAAGAAATTACATTCCTGGGACATGTGGTTAGCATCAACGGCATCACAGCAGACTTATCCAAAATTGAGGCCATCAGATCTTACCCTGTGCCGCGGAATATCAAAGAGGTCCAGCGTTTTCTTGGACTAGCTGGATGGTATCACCGCTTTGTCCCAAATTTCTCCAAAATCGCTGAACCCATCAATGCACTGAAAAAGAAGGGACACTCTTTTCACTGGTCACCCCAATGCCATGAAGCTTTTGAGCAACTGAAGGCACATCTCACCTCACCTCCTATCCTTGGCCATCCAAATCTCCAACTTCCATTCATCGTGTATACCGATGCCAGTGATACCGGGCTCGGTGCTGTATTAACACAACGGAAAGCTCAGGGACTGGAGAAAGTCATTGCATACGCAAGCCGCACCCTTAACAAAGCTGAATCAAACTACTCTGCTACAGAGAAAGAGTGCCTAGCAGTCATATGGGCACTTGAGAAATGGCAACATTACCTGGAGCACAAAATGTTCACCGTAGTCACCGACCATTCTGCGCTACAGTGGGTCTTAAGTTCCCCAAAAAACCACCAGCCGTCTCATTAGATGGGCCCTACGATTACAAAGGTTTGATTTCGTTATTGAATACCGAAAAGGAAAACTCAATGTAGCACCTGATGCTTTGTCTAGGATTTCCAGCTTACCTTGTTGCAGCTTGTACTCCAGCCAGAAGGAGGATATTGAGCTTCCAGTTTCTGTTGTGTCAATTTGGGAGGAACAACACAAAGAACCTGAGATTATAAAAGTGTTTAAAGCATTGGCAGAGAACAATAACAGTGATCTGAAAGACAAATATGAAGTTGTGGAGGACAAACTATATCACAAGACCCACCTGTCAAATGGCCAAGTTCACTACAGAGTATACCTGCCTAGCAGGCTCAGCCCAGCTGTCCTTCATCACTACCATTCCCATCCTTTAAGCGGTCATGGAGGTATCTACAAAACCTACAAGCGACTACAAGATGTTGTTTTCTGGCCAGGAATGTGGACTGATGTCAAGCATTATGTTAAGGACTGTGTAAAGTGTCAAACACTTAAAAGTGAAAATCAGAAACCGGCTGGTAAGCTACAACCCATTACCATCTCACAACCCAACAAAATGGTGGGTGTTGACATAATGGGGGCCGTTGCCAAGCAGCACACAACGCCATGAGTACCTTCTGGTTTTTGTAGATTACTTCACTCACTGGGTTGAGTTGTTCCCCATGCGCCATGCAAATGCACAAACCATAGCGAAGATTCTCAGAACCGAAATCCTTACCCGATGGGGTGTTCCAGACTTCATCTTGTCTGACCGTGGTACCCAATTTGTTTCCTCCATATTCAAAGAGCTGTGTGAAAAATGGAATCTCAATCAAAAATTAACAACAGCATATCACCCCCAAACGAATATGACTGAGAGAGTTAACCGGACCTTAAAATGCATGATTGCCTCGTACGTGGATGACAACCACAAGAAGTGGGATCAGCATTTACCTGAACTCCGGTTTGCAATTAATTCAGCTGTGCAGGAAAGCATTGGGATGTCCCCTGCAGAACTTCAAATAGGGAGGAAACTAAAAAGCCCAATGGATAAATTACTCCAAGTTAAGAGCCTTTCACCATCCACGCCATTATATGATGTTGTCCACCATCTAGTGCAACTGAAATTGAAGGCAGAGGAGTGCTGTAAGAAAGCCCAAAAAAGACAGCTCAGAAGTTACAATAAAACCCGTCGAGAAGCTTCTTTTGAAGAAAAAAGCCGTGTATGGTTAAGAAATTTCCCTCAGTCCAGTGCTCAACATAATTTCACTGCAAAACTGGCCCCTAAGTGGAAAGGTCCTTACCGGGTTTTAAAGCGGTTAGGCCCGTTGAATTATCAGATAGCGTTGGAAGAAACTGGAGAGGACGTCCGCACAGCACATGTGTGCAACCTCAAACCATGCTATCCAACAGCGGAGGAATTGGAGTCCCAGGAAAAACAAAAACTCCTCAACTTATTTCAAGAAACCTCTGATGAAGAAGAATTTCTAGGATTTTAATCCATGTTTTTTTTAACAACCATGGGTTGTTTATTTCCAGGGGGGGAGAGTGTGGCAATGCAGAAAATCTGTGCCACATAAATCATTTTACTTTCACTTTGCGTGATTGGGGTGGAGTGTCTCAATTAACGGCGGAAGGAAGGAGGATATAAGGAAGCGTGTCGTACCTGAGAGGAATTGCGTCATCAGTAAGGTTTGCAGTAGTGAGAGTGAGGGGATTACCGTGCGATGTGGAAAGACTGCCATTTGTCGAACAGGTGCTTCCTGTGAGCGATGTCTGGTGCGTCGCGAAGTTCACTTGACTTCCAAGCGTTGCACATCACGATCATCTGCTTTTAGTAATACTGTTCTGAAGACAAGTGACGGCTGTTCATCCACCTGTCCTGGTGTCCGACAAAACCCGCAACACTCTCCAGTTTCCTTTATGACTGCAAACTTGAGTTTTTTTTCTTTGACTGTTTTTTTTTTTTTTTGTAAATTAGTATTGTAACAGGTGGTCGTTGTATTTTGCTATCCTGGGTTAATTTAAATTGTGTCAGGATTAATCCTGACTGGCGCCCGAACATTTATTTTAGAGTTTATCTAAGCTAGGGCGGCCACCACCGTTACACAGCTCTAGGTCCTTTCTGATGCCGTGTCCTCCTCTCTCTCACACTTGTGCACTTTCTGTACTGTCCTGTATGTATAAATAACAAAAACACCAAAAATAAATACTCATAAAATATCAACTTTGATATTGTGAAATAATAACTGAAAACTGAATGCAAAACAAATCACATACAATATTTTCACTTTAAGTTCAATAACAGTGGGGTTGGAAACAAAGTGCACAACACTATTCATTAAACACCTATTTAATGTATTCAGATGAAAGTTTGCAATATTAAATTATTCACAAGCAGTTTTTTCAGAGCCCCCAGTTACACTGTTTTAATCAGAATCCTAACTATACAGTGTATTTAGTAAAACAAGTAAAATTTAAATCAAGTACATTTTTATTAAACTAAGTAAAATCAAAACCTTTCACAAAAGGTCAACGAATCTCTTCCAGAAGTGACAGTGCAATGTAGCAGATGAACAATTCCTTACCAAATTGCCAATAAACAGCTGGATCCTTGATGAATCTACAAGGGGAAAGAAGAAATGGTTCACTGAAAAGTTCTTAAAAAGCAGTTTTTCGTTTTATACCATTCCTTTAAAACAGTGGTTCTCAAACTTTTTATATCAAGTACCACCTCAGAAAATATCTGGCTCTCCAAGTACCACCATAATGACCAACATTAAAATACAGTAGCGTAGTAGCCCCAACTATTCAGCTACAGCTCTGCACAGTTCAAAACGAGGCAGTTTTATTCCTAATAAGAATATTTATTGTTGTCAGCCACATTAACATTGTAAATACAGTTTGAACATTAACACTGCACAGTCTTACATACAGGTAAATACAAAACTTAAATAATGATTAAATTAAAATGTGTTGTACCAAAAGTTAAATAAAAACTGTACTATACTTAAATGTAAATAAAACCCAAAAAACTTTACTCCAATAAAGATTAAATTAAAATATATTAACATTAATTTATATTTAATGTAGTGATTCCTCTGCGTACCACTAGAGGGAGCCTGAGTAGCACTAGTGGTATCATACCATACTTTGAGAATCACTGCTTTAAACAATCTTAATTTGTTTAAATTTGCGATTATATGATATTTAGAAAACATGAACAGAGTATGTTATCTTTGAGACTATTATACGATTAAAAATATAACAATGCATGGCATTCACATCAGAAAAATGTGAAAAATCTCTAAGACAGACATTAACGTAACACAACTTACTAGCAACACACAACAACATTAGCATCTGTGATAAAGCAATACAAAAACACACACACACACACACAGACACAGGTATTTATCTTCTGCAGGTTAACGTTACATGTCATTTACCCATTTGTAAACTCTGGTAACATTATACTTTACTATTTTTGAAAGATAAGATAGCGATTTTCTTACCTGATTTTGTCCGTGTGTTTGCAGGACCTCGCAGATCACACCTGACCCTTCCTGTGTTCACATTCTAGTTTTTGTTCTCCGTTGACATGTCATGACTCAAATTCGCTCAAAATAAAAATTTATCAGACAAATATAAAATAATTCGGGACCGACCGAGCAATCTCAACGAGCAGCAGCTCACACACACGCAGTCAGTCAGCCGCCTCACTCAGAAAGACGATAACAACAGTCATATTTTCAAACTGAGAAAGGGCGCGAACAGTTTCATTGGCCAGTTTCCTGGATGACAGCCAGAAAACCAATCATTATCAAAGAAATAAGGTAAACAGTGAAATATATTTAGTTTTATTGTTGTTAATGATGATAATATTTTACACATACCTTTAGATTTTAGAATAGGTTTAACGATCAAAATATTGTTATGCTAATAAAATAACAATTCTTAAATAATTTAAAAGGCAGAAATTTGTTTTGTATGCTGTTGAATACATTAAGTTGATTCAACATACAGTTCTTGTAATAAAAAAAATCAGAGTTCATTTACAAGTGTTTTTGGTAACCTTTTTCAACCATTTAGCATTAAACTTTTTCAACGTTGTTTCAATGTTGAAACAACAACTGTCATTATTTCAGCCATATTTCAACGTTGAAGATTGGTCATGTGCCGGCTGGTTTTCAACCGTTCAGCATTAAACATTGTATTAAAGTTGTTTCAACATTAAAACAACAACTGACCTTATTTCAACGTTGAAGGTCGGTCATGTGCAGTTGAGAGGAACAGCGCTTTCAGTTAAAACACATATTATGTTGCTTCTCTAATTTAACATACAAGTATAGCCGAAATCACAGCACAGCTATTGTCTTTATCTTATGTGTAGCCTATTTGATTTTATCAGACGATGGCTGGATTATAAATCAGGATTTTTGTGCAGATTAATTAACATCTTGAAAGGGAGAGCTGGTTATTTAGTCTTATTGGGTCGCGTTTCAGTCTCTATTTCATATTCATTGCGTTGTCTGACAACAGAAACAGTAAAATATATCAATGAATTTTTTTTTTGTTGAGAATTTAGCTGCATCAAAATACAGTATGTGGGCACAGAGAGGCAAACAAATGTAATAATAAATGTACATTTTGCATGTTCAGAAGAAGTGGTGTGAAAATGTAAACAGGTTTGTGTAAGTAAATTGCTCAGTACAGAGGAAGATAAGTAATGGGAACCTGGTATTTCTATGTTCTTTTTTCATATGTCTAATAGACAAGTTCTTTGAAAAACATCTATGATCTTTGAAACATGTCTAGGGCCCTATCATACCCCAGCACAATACGACGCAAATGTTTTTGCTAGTTTCAGCCTGACGCAGTTCTCATTTTCCTGTCCTGCGCCACGTTGTTTAAATAGCAAATGCATTTGCGTCCATTTGTGCGCTCATGGGCGTGCTGGTCTAAACAGGTGTGTTCAGGCGCATTGTTGGCGCGTTGCTATTTTAAAGAACTGAAAATAGACTGCGCCACAGACCAACTCAAACCTGGGCCCAATTTCAGTAAGGAGGTTCAACCAACTGTGAGTTTAAACTTGAACTCAGAGTTGACTTACTCTGAGATGGGAAACTCAGAGTTTTCGGTTACAGAACAGCTGAATTGTGTTCGTTTACTCAACTCATGATCAGTGGAACGCCGAAATTACGATTCACCATGGCAACAGCTCCCGCCAAAAAGATGTCAGCGTGCGTACTTCCGTCAATGCGTAACTTTAATTCTTAATAACTGTCAATAATTTAATAACTGTTATAATATCAGTAAATTATTGAACTATTATTCATTTTAATGGTATCCCATGGCCTCAAAAAAGAAAAGAAAAAAGGAAAAAGACAGAAAAAAGAAACAAGAACGTGGCAGCAGCTAAAAATGAAGTATAAAAACTAGTGGTGTCAAAATTAGCACGTTAACGCATGCAATTAATTTTTTCAGATTAACGCGTAAAAAATATTTAACGCAATTAACGCAGGGGGATTGCGTTTATTTAGATGCAGAACGTCTTTATGACCACATCAAACGAGAGACGTTTCAGACGTGCTCTAACTTCCCTGCTAACACACAACGTAACAGTTACGTAACGTATTGGTAATTTTTGGTAATGTCATATGACTTACCAATTGACAACGTAACTACGACGTCGCATGCCTGTAATTTAGTTACCATCAAATTACCAACTCACAACGTTGTCAGTACGTCCTCCTAACGTCCTAATATTACCAAGCACGTACCAGGTACGTCCTCTATTGGTAATATATAGGTAATTTAATTACTTACTGGCAACGTAACTGCAACGTCGCATGCACGTAATTTCATGACCATCATTTGCACGTACTTTATATGTTCTGATTACCAGAATTTGCTATTTAAAAAGCGTAAGTAAACATCAGACACAGGATTGAAAGTTCCCTTAAGATAAAATTTTATTTTCTCCAAGTCAGATTATGGATGATTGCTTATATTGTGCAATTAAAGAGATCGAATTTCTGTGCAATAATATGTAGATTTGTTAAAGTTTCTCCTCGAAAATGATTTTAGAATTTTATTTCAATCCATAAAACATTTTAAAAACGAAGAGTTATAATTGTGTTATAACATGCTTTTAGTATTATTTTAATGTTTATTTTATTTTAATATTATTTTGTTTATGCCGCTTGGATTTATTGTTAATGTGTTTAACAATGGAAAATGCCTGTGTTATTTGAAGATTTAATAAAGTGATAAAAAAGAAAAAAAAGTATAGTAGCCAAAAATTCTGGCTACTATAAATATATATATATAATCTGTTTTATTCAGCGGCTGTAAACGGGACTTTTATTTTGGCAGTCGGTCGCTGTGACGTCACACTCCCGCGCTGACATTATGCCAGAAAAACTGTACAGTATCATATTTGATATGCAAAAGGCATCAAAAAATGATCAAAGCTTTGCTTAAAAACCTATTATTTTCTTTACTGATTTTTTTGACGTAAACAAGAATAATTTTATTGTTGGTAATATTTTGAGATGAACACTTACTGGACAGAAGCAACTTTGCATTACTTGATTATCCAGACATCATTTTGGGGACAAATCATGCTCAAATGTATAATATAAACGTTCCTTTTGAGGAATGTTTATTTGTTCATCTCTCAATCATCATTGTATTACATTGCATTATATGTTTTGATCATAAAACCAAGCATTTAAATATAATTTTAGTTAGACATATTATTCAAGATATTGGGTGACGACTGATATTTATAATTTTATGCAAGTCTGCTGTACTGTTATAAAAAAATCTCACTGATTTGCATTACAAACATCAGAATTTCATCTCTATATCAGCATCTGCACCAAATTGCATATTTCTGCTCGGTTTAGGAGAATAAATTTTGAATGAAAATAAAAGGGAGATTTTTTTTTCTCATGAACTCTATTATCCCTATGTCATATTTTTTGGAGTGTTTTCAGAGATTTAGTTTGGGTTTATTTATTTCCAGATACAAGCGAGATGGCGTTTATTAAACAGGAGAGTGAAGACCTGAGGATTACAGAAGTATTCAGCTTGAAACATGAAGAGACTGAGGAACAAACAGGTTGGTTTCATTCTCAAAGCTCATTTTTTCCTTATTAAAATGTCCAGCTCTACACAAATGAATGATATTTTTTGAAGAATGTCATAGGAGTGTCCTAATTAAAGATTTGACATGGAGTGGGATTTTAAAAAGAATAGATGTTATGATAATTTGACAATAATCTTATTTAATATGTAAGAAATAAAGCGTTATAGGTTATTCTGCTATTTATAAGTGCTATGTACTTCACAAATGTGCATATGATATTCTGCATATTACTGAAAAATTGAAGAATACAAATTAATGAAGACTTGATCCTTTACACTGTCTGAATAATTAGATCATGTAAACTTTGTGTTATTTTATCTGCAGTCAAAGTGTAAAAGCAAAGATATAGTGCATTCCTGTTTCACTCATAGTGTATTATATAGTTTCTTGTGGAACTGTTTCATGTTTTTCAAAAAACAACCTACTAATTGTGTTTTCAATGCACTTTTAAAACTTTGTTTCAAAATCGATGGCTGACCTGTTTGGGAAAGTATTTTAAGATGACTTTAGACTCTATTTACATTTACATTTATGCATTCAGGCTATAATTTTTTTTTTATCAGTATATGTGTTCCCTGGGAATTGAACCCACAACCTTTTGCGCTGCTAACGCAATGCTCTACCACTGAGCCACAGGAACACTATTGATGCCAAAAGCAATGGATATTGTTTCACAGTGATGTACTGAAGCTAATAAGATGCTAGGAACTATATACAGCATTTTTATATACCAAAAACAAGTTGCATATTTATGATTTTCAATGAAATTATAGTTTTGTATAGGTCTTAATTTATTTATATAGCACTTTCAAAATGTTATTTAAAATATATTTAATATATAAATATAAAATATGACCACAGAAAAAGCATGATCTGCTTTAATAAAACAGTTTCTTATTTCTCTTTAAGAAGACATTCATATGATCAGAAGCTATATTGACTATCTTTTTGTTCTACTACTTTAATACTTCTCTATAGGTAACCAAACTTCTGTATTTGATTTCTGGTTTGAAATAGAAATGGACAGAAATATATGTGCTATAGGGCTGTCACGATTTGCCCGTGTTGATTAACAAAACACCGGAAGTAGTGCATTTCACGTACGAGAATCCCTGAACAGCATTATTAGACCGCTTTCTAAAGGCACACAATATATTAAAAATAAAAACATTAAACATAATGCTATTGTGAATTCGTAAAGGCTGCGATTCAGTTCAGTAAATATGTGCACTTTATTTATTTTTTTGTTAACTTTATTTATTAGATTTTCTTCAGTTATATTAAAATCTTACGACACAAACACATATTCATTCACATATAATTGCCCAACAAACAATTACACAACAGCTAACATGAAAATATAATTAATACTACACTGCAAAAAATGGCTTATCTTAGTATTTTTGTCTTGTTTCTAGTCAAAAATCTAAAAATTCTCAAATCAAGATACTTTTACTAGACAAGCAAAATGACCAAGATATTTAGTCTTGTTTCCAGGGGAAAAAACTTAATTAAGTGCATTTTGCTTAAAACAAATAAAATGATCTGCCAGTGGGGTAAGTAAAATACTCTCGTTAAGAAACAAGACTAAATATCTTTATCAAATAAGTTCCTCATAACTTATCTTTGGTTGCATTACAATTATTTTCTAATTAAGGAATATTGAATCTAGATTGCATCGGTGGATGTGTTGAGGGAATCTGACTGGTAAAATATAATGTTTATCTCTGAAATAGGATCTTCTCAAGACTGGAATACACTACACGACTTAAACTCTGAACAGATTTTAAAAAGCTGTACATAAATATAACATTTTTAGTTTGATGGCAAGCCATACATTTGATGCCATCATCATGCCATCAAATGTATGGCTTGCCATCAAACAAAAGTAGTTATAAGGACAGGGAGAGGCCTTCAAATTTATCACTATCATGAGAAAAATCTGTTTTCTTAACTGGGAGGGAAAACATCAATACATGAACATCCGAATAAAAGAGGAACTGAAGTATCACTGGTTAAAATTAATTTTTAAAACTATTCTTCAGCAATGCAATCACAACCTTTTGTTGTATTCTCTCCGTTTTGCTAATGACTACTTTCTGGACCATGTAGTTTGATGCGGGTCAGTTTGGTTTGTTGACATACACATTTTTTTTATTTATTTTTTACTAATTTTTATTGTAAGAATAAAGGAAGATAACATGAAAAATTCATAAAATCATTTTTATATCTTAACTCCCCACCCCCCAAAGCATCCAAAAATTAAATTATACATGTAAAAAGTTGTTATACAAAAGCTAAGATAGATATATCCACATATTTTCACATACAAAACTGCATATATACATACATCAATCAGTAGAGTGAGAGGTATTTGTTGCCTGTGCCGATATTTGGTTATTTTCCAGAAACTGTATAAACAAATCCCAAATTTTCTGGTAGTCCTTTAGCTTGCCCTTTATACTGTAGATTATTCTTTCCAAAACAATATAATGTGCCAAATCTTTCAACCGATGGTCAATGGATGGACCTATGTTCTTCCAGTAGAACGCTATCAAACATCTTGCAATAATTAAGCAAATGTCTATCATCTAGTGTGATAACCTGGTAATGATAAACTTACAGGAAATAAACCCAAAGCACACATTTCAGGGGTAACTGGAATTGGTTTTGAAATAATTGAGGAAATTAGTGTGATCACTTTTTGCCAGAATGTCTTGATCACCTCACATCCCCAGATACAATGAAAGAATTTTCCCTTATGTTTTTGGCATTTAAAACACATATCTGGGATGTTTGGGTTAAACTTATTTAATTTTTCAGGTATGAAATAAGTACACATTACCCAGTTATATTGGATCATTTAAATCTAGTATTAATTGATAAATTTTGGGCTTGACATACAATTTTTTATGTGATGTGAGAAATGGCACAGTTCTAAATCTGTTAGAGAGTTATAGGCCTGGTTTCATAGACAGGGTTTAGACTAAACCAGGATTAGGCCATAGTTCAATTAGGACATTTAAGTAATTTTTATAAATGTGCCTTAGAGAAAACATTACTGGTGTGTATCTTGAGAAAAAAAAAAAAACACTGATTTATTTTAAGATCAGTCAGTGCAAGTTTCTTTCAATTGAAACAGCTCAGACTTACATTTTAGTCTAGGACTAGGCTTAAGCCTTGTCTATGAAACCAGGGATAAAGTAATTACCACCTGTGAAACAATTTGCTCAAGCCGTGCATGCAAAGGTGATTCAGCTCGATCCTGTGTTCTTCTTGACAGGATGGATTTTTTACAGCGTGACTAGGGTTGCCAACTAAATTTATGTTTCGCATACGTGACCTCCCTTGTCCTGTTTCTTGACTGCTAACCACTGACTGATACAGTGCTGATCACTTGAGAATGATCACCGACACCAATCATCATCCAATCACAGCCACCCTCACGCAGTAAACATTAGTAAATCAGAAATCTTGAACATAACTCTCCGCCTCACAGCAAGCGGCGCTCGCGCTAACACCAATTCCGTCTGTGATTTGACTTCAGTCAGGGGCGTAGCAGCCGTCCCCGCACTGTTACAAACAGGTGATTCTGTCCCCCACACTTTTTTGACCCACGACCAATATTTCAAGTTTCAAGATTTTATTTGTCTCATAGTTACTCGGTTATATATATATCACCAGGCAGTGAAATGTAAGTCAGGTCCGCTCCATAGATTGTGCAAAATTTAAACCAGTATAACTATTTGTATTACAGTCTAGTCTAGTCCACCTTAATTAAATGTAAAGAGGTATGCACTGCTGTGCTACTACAGGTATTTTGAACAATGCAACTTGAACTTGTACAAAAAAAGTTGTGCAGACCCTTCAGCAATTGGGAAGTAAATTACTGTTAAATTTAAAATAAATAAAACAGTCTTACATTCAAAGAAAAATGTTACATTTAAATTAAACATAACATGTACATGACATAACATAACATGTATAACATGTGCATGTATTAAAGGGGTCATATGATGCGATTTCAAGTTTTGCTTTTGTGGGATTACAAATTATATTTCAGTTTCAGTTTCAGTTTCAGTTTTAAGTTTTATTTGTCACATACACGACTATACAGAGACTGTATAACCAGCAGTGAAATGAGAGTCGGGTCCGCTCCATGGACAGTGCAAATATTGAAAAAACAACACAAGGGAAGTAAACATAAGATAAGATGAATGAAAAATAAGATATAAAGAATAAAATATAAAATGTAAAAGAATGTGCATGACAGTAAGCTGTCGAATTAAATATTAATATGAGCATGACTGTACAGAGAGGAATGTGCAACAGGTTATACATGGTTGACATGAAGCAGCCAATCACAAAAAATAAAATAAATATAAAAATAAGATACGATTTACAAGATACAGAACGTGTTGTGTGCAAGTGTGCAAGTGTGCAAATGAGCAAATGACACTGACAGTTATGAGGTAGTTATGAGGTAGAGATTAATAATGAGTGTGTGATTAGTGATTTGAAGTAAGTCAGATGATGTTTTTAAGAGGCTGACTTTGAGTTCAGGAGCCTGATGGCCGTGGGGAAGAAACTCCTCCTGAGTCTCTCTGTTTTTGCCATCAGGCAGCGGAAGCGCTTACCAGATGGCAGCCTAGTGAAAAGACAGTTTCAGGGTGATTTGAATCTTTGATGATTTTGTCAGCTCTGCCTCTGCATCGTTTGATGTAGATGTCCTGCAGAGAGGGGAGAGCCGACCCAGAGATACGCTCAGCTAAGCGCACAACTCTCTGCAAGGCTTTGCAGTCTTGACTGGAGCTGTTTCCATACCACACTGAGATGCACTGAGACAAAACACTTTCTATGGTCCCTGCATAGAAAGTTTTCAGGATTGTTGGTGAGACCCTGAATTTTCTCAGCTGTCGCAGATGGTACAGTCTTTGCCTGGCTTTCTTGACCTGTGTTTGGATGTGTGTAGTCCAAGTCAGGTCCTCGGAGATGTTTACGCCGAGGTACTTGAAGCTGCTTACTCTCTCCACAGGGGTCCCACTGATCATAAGAGGAGTGTAGGGCAGCAGGTGTCTCTTTCTGAAGTCCACAATCAGCTCTTTGGTTTTGCTCACGTTCGAGAGAGGACAGTTGTCCTGGCACCATGATGTTAGTCTCTCCACCTCATCCAAGTATGCGGTCTCATCATTGTTGGAAATGAGGACCAGAACCACAGTATCATCAGCAAATTTGATATAGATGTGGATCTATGAGGG